>JAWZTI010000407.1:0-30428 GCA_039880955.1 Chlamydomonas urium
GCGGCTCCATGGCAGCAGTCTTGGCACCGGCTGGCGAGAGCGAGTCGGACTGAGGGAACTTCTCCATGATGGTCTTGAGGCGCGCTAGTAGGAAGGAGCTGTAGGTCTTGTGGTTGGTGTCCGGCTTGACGCCGTAGCGCAGCGTGAAGTTCTGCTCGAGCTGGGCCACACCCTCTTGCACGGCCTGCACCGTAGTGCGGTCGATCACAGCCTCTGCCAGGTCGATCAGAGAGGTGTTGTACTGCTTGACCTGCTCCTGCCAGGCCAGGCGGTCCCCTCCAGGGAGCGGGGCCTGTATGGCCTTGCCTTGCCCCACCGTTGGCCAGGGCAGGATGCGGATGGTGGGGTCATCACCAGAGGTGCTGCCATCCGTGAGAATGAGGTGGGACAGGCAGAACGCTGCGGCATCTGTGTGGTGAGCAGGGCTGATCAGGAATCCGCGCTCGCTCAGCGCTTCATAGGCTGTCGTGCGGAGGGTCGCTGCGGGCAGTGGGAATCCCAGGTCGGCTGCGCGCTTTTCTGGTTTGGTTTTTTCAGCAGGTTCCTGCTTGGGCTGCTTGGGCTGCTTGGGCTTTGTCTTGCCGCCCCCCCCCTTTTTGTCTTCTATCGGTGCGACAACATACTTGGCTGGGAAGTAGGTGGCTAGGGCCCAGGCTGCGTCAGCGTCCTCCGCTGTCAGGTTTGCGCCTGGGGTGCCTGGGCTGACACCCATGTTGCTGAATTTCAGGATACGCTGGCCCTTGTGGTAGGTGGTGCGTTCAAGGGGCCTGGCAGTGCCCGCACGTGTAGCCACGCGGCGTAGCAGCTCTACCCCTACTGCCTGTTGCTCTGCAGGCGTGTGGGTGGGCATGACGCCCTGTGCAGAGCCTTGAGGCCAGGAGATCAGGACAGGGAACCTTGCCCTGCTCATGGGGCCCCCTGTCGCGATGAGGTTGATCAACACTGGGGTGCCGCTGGAGGTGGTGGAGTGCATTTCGATTGCGTTGAGCTCCACTAGCGCTGTCTTAGCACTGAGCTGTTCATGGCAGATCTGCACCAGTTGCCGCTCGCCGGCGCTGGTGCTGACCGCATTGCGCTTTGGGTTAATGGCGTTGAGCAGCCCCGCGTCGGGCCTGGAGATGTGGTGCGCCTCTAGTGCCAGCAGTGGTGGCTGGTCCAGGTTGTTGTACCGGCAGGCGTCCATCTGCAGCTGCTCCTTCATGTTAGTAGAGGCGGGCAGTGCATCGATGTGCTGCAGCACCGCTGGGGGTGGGGGCGCCGCTGCCGGGAACAGCGGCAGGTCGAGGTGGCTCTCCTGGGGAGGAGAGTGGGCGGAAGTTGCCATTTCAACCTCATTCCTGGCTGTGCAATCGGTGTGAACTGTGCACTTTCGTGTGCCTTCGTGTTGCCCCCTTGACTGCAGAGCTCAACAAGAGCAACGATGGGCGTGTGGCGTATGGACGCTGCTGAGCCTATGCTGTTGCTGCTGCACCAACAAGTGGCAACAGCAGCGCAGGCGGCGGCCCCAGCCCCAACCACAGCCCTGGCAGCAGCCCCACTCCTGGTCGCAGCCCCGGTTCCAGTCCCAGGCTCAACCCCAGCCGTAGGTGACAGCTCTCCGCAGGCCTTCTGGCAGCCGTGGTCGTTCCATGCTCATGAGAATAAATTGCGCGCCATTGCATGGGGCAGGGTTGCTCCTGCTTGCGCTTGGGTGCAAAAGCTCAACGCACGTCGCAGTGAGCGGATAACTAGGACAACGGGCTGCAGGGAACGGCATATGATGCCAATTCATTCCCATTCATACCCATTCATTCTGGCTCAGGTGTGAGACTTGACGGCCACAGATGATCATGGTCTGACACAGAGCTTGTCGTAGCAGGGGCGGTGGTGCACTTGTGAGCACTCGATTGTTTGCAGTGATGTCAGGCAACAGCAACTCATTTATCACGAGTCACTATATCCGCTGTCCTAGCTGAGCTTGGTGCCTTGGTTTGGTGTTGTGAAGTGTTTTTGAGTCGGAGGCATCAGCTGCCTGGGCAACCGTCCCACCTGTCAGCAGCAACAGGCAATGTTTCCTGGGATTTGCTCCGTTTGTGTACTTGCTGTGTTCATGTGAAGAGTTTGGTGCGAACCCGCTGAGCCCGCTTTCGCTTGGTCATTCGTGTACTTGCTGTGTGCATGTGTGCAAATGCTCAGTGCTTGCGAGCATTTATTCACGAGCATTTCTATGCCATCCTACCATGTCCTTACATGTCGGCCGCATCGTGCCGGCGGCCTGAAGATGCAATTCATTTACTGTTTGCTGTGCGTGGCAAGTGTATCACGGACACACCCAAGCGCAGTGTCTGCAAGTGTCTCACCTGTAAACTCGGCTCAGCCCACACACTTCATTTCTTGCCACCCACAGTCGCTCATTGTGCGCCATGCACTTTGCCCTGCTCCTTGCCATGGCTGGCACAGCCGCCTGCAATGACAACAGACATCTGGCACATGTGCCGTGGCGACGAGCAGACTTCACTCTGTCAGCCTGCAAGCTCAAAGCTGCTGTGTGTATGGCGGAGTCGCAGGCTGCTTGATGATGACCCACATGCTGAAACAACAACTTTGCACTGTGGCCATGACATGTCAACACCTTCAACTTGGAGGTAGTTATTTAGCTGCCATAGTGGGTTCGCAACTCAAATTGCTCACCATGGCACATTTGTGCGCACCTGTCATTTGGGTGCATGCCAGATGCGCATGTTCTTGCATTCAGACGCACGTATAGTGAAGAACAATGGTGCGGCCGGGCAAGGCGCTGTTTGTGAGCCTGCTGTTGGCGCTGCTGGCATGGGCAACAGCAGCAGCTGGCTCAGTGACGCGCCTCGCCGCTGTTGGTGACTTTGGAGCGGACGCCACTGGCTGGGACGGCGTGCAGCGGGAGACGGCCGCTGCAGCGCTTGTCAGGGCGTTGGATGCGGCTGGGCGCCTGGCGGGTGTGCTGGCCCTTGGTGACTGCAACTATCCATGTCAGTGCTTGCAGTTTGAACGCAGAGCCATGCGCATGGCACCATGTGCACGCTGTGCTAAGACCCACATTGGCACGATGCTCTGTTTGCCCATGCCCTGCAGTGGGCGCTGCTGCAACTGTTGACCAGAACGTGGGAAAGCACTATGGCCAGTTCATGTGGCCGCTGCGATCCAAGTACTCCCAGGGCGCGCCAGACAGGCGCAACCGCTTCTTTCCCTGCCCTGGCAACCACGACTGGTGAGCGGCTTCGGCCAGACCGGGCAATGGCACCCATTCACGAAGTTAGTCGACAGGGGTCAAATCAGCTGCAAGAAGAAACACCCCGCCAATTCAGCATCTCGTCCACAGCTCACTTCTACATTCAAGCAACACAGTCCACCGCAGTGCTCACACCACAGCTGTGCTACTCATGTCAACAGGTATGGCCCTGGCCAGCTGGACGTGTACCTTTCCTACATGCCCGTGTCAGGCCGCCGCTACTACGACGTCGTGGTGGGCAGTGTGCACATCTTCTCGCTGGACAGTGACCCAAGGGAGAACGCGTGAGTGTGGGCGCTTCAAGCTGCCAAGGGGTGGGGCAGTGTGGCCCGGTATATGCCTGCGTCATGAGCAGCAGACATTGCTGTTGTTGCTCGGCGCACTGCCAGGTGCATAATCAGCTCGCAGGCTTGAACGGCACAAGGCTCAGCTATGCCTGCTGACCATGTGTCAAGTGTTTGCTGGTCCTGTCTTACAACAATCGCCCTGTCACCTTCCTGCTCCACAGGCTTGACGGCACGTCCGCCACATCGCGCCAGGCCCAGTGGCTGCGCACCGCCCTTGCCAACTCCTCAGCACCTTGGAAGGTGGTCATGTGCCACCACCCGCCCTACTCCAGCGGCCCTCATGGCCCATCCCCTTGGATGCAGTGGCCCTTTGAGGCCTGGGGCGCACATGCAGTGCTGAGCGGCCATGACCACTCCTACGAGCGCCTGCATGCGCCCAACGCCAACGGCGGCTTTCCCTACTTCGTGAATGGCCTGGTGAGTGCGACAGTCAATGTCACGCCGTTCCGTTCCTTCGGCTGTTCCTTCAGGCGCCATCTGCTGCATCTTGTCTGCACAACATCACTTCAGCCTTTAACCTTTCGTAGGTGAAAGATCACAGCGCTTGTGACTGCTTCAATTCACACTTACAGTGGATTGCATTTCCACCTTGTTCCCACCATGGTTTGCTTCCCAGGGCGGTGCCAGCTGGTATGGCTTCGACCACCCCCTTAACAACAGCGTCTTCAAGTTCAGTGGGCAAGTCGGCGCACAGCTTATAGAGGCGACGGCGCAGCGCCTGCGCCTCAGCTTCCTGCCTGCTTCTGCCGTAAACGCCCTGAGTAAATCCAGCGACGGCAGCAGCAGTGTGGCCAACATGACCATCGATTGCTATGGTGAGCATGCAGCACCACGCAGCCCCCGTGCCCTGGGCTTCATGTTTAGCTGTGCATTTGACGTGCAGGATACAGGCAGGGGTGTCGTTGCTGTATGGCTGTCGTGCTGATGCTGTGGGCGTCCTGTCATTCTATTTGCCCTCTCATTTCAGAACTCAACAAGGACATCAATGGGTGGGTGGCATATGGACAGTGCAGCACCGACGCTGTCACGGACGACAGCAGCGCAAGTGCCACAACCAGCCATAGCCAAAGCCCTCACCTCAGCGGGAGCCCCAGCCCGAGAGTAAGCACAGCAGCTGGGCCAAGCGACAGCCATGGCCCGGCATGTGTTGTTCGCGGTGGCGACTGCTCGTCTGGAGCTTGCTGCCAGCCGCTGACCTGCCACCTTGAAGGAAAGAGGTGCGTGAGGAAACAAGGATGGTGGTGGCAGTTGCTTTGTCGCTGCAAAGCGTGGGCTCATTTGCAGGCCAGTTCTGAACATGTGACTGTCTTTGTCTCTGTGCTGGTGCAGGTGCGGTGCGTGGCGGCCCGAGGATTTTCAGTGGATGAGGCGGCGGCGACACAGACAGCAGTGAACCGTGGCTAACAACCTTGCAGCCTAGCAGCAAGTTTTGGCACAACAGGGATAACCTGACCAACTCCCAAGTGACAGCGCATTGGTTCCCTCATAGCTACCTTGCGTCCGCTGACAATTCAGGATGGAGCTGTGAAATGCTGTCATCATATTGTAGCATGGAAGAGATTTTCATTAAGTTCGGGCCTGCTTGCTGGCAGCTCGTCCCACTGCTGTGTCAATCATGACTTTTCTGAACAGATCCTACTCAATGCGTTCACTGCTTCCGAGCACTCTGTAGCTGACGACTCAATGTCCAAGACTGGCAGGGATAACTTGTTTAAATTCTTTGTTATTGACTGGCTGGAGCTTACAGGTTCAGTACTCAGGTGCAGGGGTATGTGCCCAAGTTTACACCACAGGAAGAAAAGTGCGCGTAAGCCCAAGCACTGACCAGTGTCTTTGTACAATACCTGAGCAACAGTACAAAACCATCTCCCCATGCCTGCCCTGCTGCTGTGCCGCTTGCTGCGGCGCTTGCTACCCTTCTCTGCTACCCATGCACACAAGTGAGACTTGTTCGCAGCCTTGACAACCTGTGCCTACAGTTTGCTCAGCCTGTCCATCATTGCGCCGCCTGCTCACATGCACATGCTTGTCTTTGAGGGAAATCCAGACAAGAGCTACTTGCTGCCGCTTAGCTTGCGTTGCACCAGCTCACTTTGTTGTGCGCCTGCTACCGCTGCTGGTCTTGTTGTACTGCTCGATTACCACATCCCACGGCGAGCCTGAACCACAATGGTGCAGCCCACTGCCTGCAGGGGCTGGAGAAGCACCCCTGGATCCGCCATCCTCAACCGTGTGCCGCCCCTGCGGCGTTGCCATCTGCGCCCAAGCTTGCCCTGCTCCATGTCTGCCAACACTGCTGCTGCCAGCAGGTGGAGCCAGCGGCGTTCCTTGAGCCGCAGCCCGTTCATGCCGCGGTGCGCTCTGAGGCGTCCTCACGCCGCCATCCTGCACCTTACTTGTGCTGCGTGCCCCAGTGGCCAGCTTGTCCCTCCAGCCCCTCACAATAGACCTCCAGCCAGGCTCATGGCCCTGCTCCCTCCGGCAGCCTGCTGCTGGTACGCTGCCGGGTGCATCTGCATCGCTTGAGTGCTCGAAGCCGACAGCATCTCGCCAGGTGCCCTTGGCCTGCGCCACTGCATTGCGCACGTAGCTTGGCAGCATGACTGGCGTGCTGGACTGCGGAACTGGTGCCCTCAGCACTGGCACAGGGGCTACGCCCAGGACCAGCGCCTGGCGATCGGCTGCAGTAACAGCCCCTGCAGCTGCCAAACCTGACTTGACGCCTTGTCCCTGCAGCTGCTGCCCGGACGTGAGCGCCGTCTGTGCCATGTAGCTACGACCATTGGCCATTCCCAGCGCTAGGAGGGGGGAAGTCCTCCTCTGACTTGACGCATCCTCGCCTCGTTGCTCGGGTGACAGCAGGGCACGGCGCCATGGGCTCCCCGCCCCTGCATCCACGCCATCCAGCTCAAACCCCTCGCCACCTGCAACTGCTGCTGCCCCTTGATCGCCACATGTGTTGTCTGGCCTGGCCCTGACCAGAAAGCCGTTCCCTGCCCAGCCCTGGCTGGGAGTCATGAAAGAGTACAAGGGCCGGACTGAGGCCAGGGGCAGGTCTGATTGTGGGTGCGGGCTTGGCGCGTCAACGGTGTGCTGCTGCAGGTTCCAGTCCCCCTCGTGGTGGCTGGATTCTGACATGTCACTGGTGTCAACTGCCAGCTGGTCTGCCTCTGACGCTTGCTTGCTGGGAGCAGCATCAGCTGACAAACCAGCGTGTCGCTGCAGTGCGGCAGGCTGGTCATGCCCATTGACCTCCCAGCACAGCCTGTGTCCCAAACCACCTGCTGCAACAGCAGCGGCATCATCCCAGCCGCGACCAAAGTTCAGCACCCTCGCAACTTCGGGGCTTGTAGGCGCTGGTAGCAGGCCAACCTCACAGCAGGCATCCCCACCACCAAGCTGCTGAGCCTTGCTGGTCCCCGGGTTCCTGACTGCGCTGCACTCAGCGCCATCAGCGTCACCAGCCTCAACGCTGCCCATGCCCTGGATTGGAGAAAAGGCGTGGCTTGGCTGCTCAGGCACAGGGCAGGCCTGGGCACCTGCCTGCCCTTGGCCACACACGCCTGCCTCAGCTGCGACCTTGACCTCCTCGTCCAATGCCTCAGGGCGCAGCTTGCTCTCCACGGTCTGGCCCCAGCGGTCAATGGGGGCATCACAGGCCACTGCCCCATGCCAGCCCGTCCACTCCTCCATGGGGGTGATATGTGTCGGTGCGCCCCCTGCACCATGCCAATCGCTCCATGCCAGCAGTGAGGGTGTGGCGGCAGGCCAGGCAGGCGCCGTCATGAACCTAACTGAGCGGTTAGCTGGTGCTGCTGCACTTGCTGAGGCTGATGTGTCAGCAGCTGCTGGTTGGTGTTCAACCATAGCTGCTTCAGCGTCAGGAACGACCACCGTTGCAGCCAAATCAAGCTGTGCATGTGATGCGCTGTCGCCGTGCTGTGGGCTGTGAGGCTGGTGGTCCACAGCCCACTCGCTGCCTGCGCCGTGCAGACGAGTGTCTGCACTTGCGGAGTCCTCTGCCTGTGTAGCCAAAGGTTCTGTCTTGACCTGCGCAGCCAAGGGGCAAGCAGAATTGGTTTGACGCACTAGGCCATCCTGTTGATCTGCACACCACCCTTCAGCAAAATTCATGCAACTGAGCCCACCATGCCCATGCCGTAGCTTAAAAATTTTTTGTTGCCGGCCGCGCGCAAAGCAAGAATCAAGTACAATGTCAAGTGCGCCTGCCACGCACCACTCACCATGACAGGGGTGGGCGGTAGCAGTATGCTGGTGCCGCCCAGGTCGCCTGACCCTGGAGCCGCACCAAGCGCCTCCTCCTCCTGCAGCGTGGCTCTGCACGCCACCAGCAGCGTCGCCGCATCGCCTTGCTCGACACTTTCACACACCAACGCTGGCTTTGCCTCCTCGTCAGCACCACAGGTCGTTGCAGCTGGGTCTGGGCTGCCAGCCAGCATCTGGACTGCACATGGCAGCTGGGGCACGCCCGCAGAGCAAGCAGTGCCAGTGGTGGCATCTGGAAGGTGATCACCCTCTGCCGAGGAACCTGCAGGGGAGCTGGCCACTGTGGCAGAACCTGCCAGGAAGCTGGCTCCTGGCTGGTCTGGCCCCAGGAGCACGCTGGCCCCCTGCAGCTCGTCCTGGCTGCGGAATACTGGCACACGCGTCTCCATGGCCGCAAGGCCAGGGCCACGGGACAAGCGACGGTGAAAGGTTGCCAGGTCTGGGCTGTCGCTGGCTGCTGGGACCCAACAACCCGAGACTGGTAGCTGCTGCAGGGCTGCCCTCCTGGCAGAGCCCGGTGCCGCAGCACATAGCAGCTCGCCAGCAGCAGACGCTGAATCACTGCACACATACTGAGAGGCCTCCACTGAAAGCACTGCGTCAATGTGCAAGGCATGCAACCCAGCCAGAACAGCGTTGCCACCACTGTGTGCAGCCAGCTTCAAAATTAACACCTCACCCTCATCTGAAGCTGGCCTCAGCTCCTCCTCTGCCGCCAGCACCTGACTACCCTCCTGCAGCCCCTCCCAGGCCCTGGGCGGCAGCTCCACAGACGCCCTTGCCAGCGCAGCACTTGCCACCCCAGCAGCCAAGCTACGCTCTGCGTCAGCGGCAAACAGCTTTAGAATCAGTTGCTGGGGCTGAAGGCCGTCGCCATCACCGCCCGCCGCCGCTTCAGCTGCTGCAATCGCAACGGCAGCTGTGCCGCCCGGGGAACAGGCAGGCACCAGCAGGGTTGTTGCGCTACATGCTGGATCAGGGCTGACTGCTGTGCTGTGGCTGTTCGCAGTGGGCACAGAGGATGATGCGCAGTCCAAAGCTGGCGAGCCATTACTTTGGCTGCAAACGGCACCCGAGACCCCAGAGTGCAGCAGCTGAAAGGCAGCAGGTAGCATGGGTGGCACGCAGAGTCAGCAACCGTAGGTACCACAAACAGTAGTTGCAATGCTGGCTTTGCACCCTTGGATGAGCAACATCCACGTTGATGGGTGATCTGCAGCCATACGGCTGATGGCATGTAAATGCTGATTGGTTTTCCTAGCTTGAAGTGCCCAAGGGTGCACATATGCACACCATTCAGTCAGCTGGACCTTACCCCGCCCAGCTGCCTACCTGCAGAATGAGCTGGCGCGGTGAGCCAGGGCTGGCGCTGCGCTGCATGACCACCTGCTCAGCAAGCATCTCCCCCAACAGCGCTGCAGTGGCAGGTGTTGGCGGTGAGGGTGGGGTCCACGCCACAGGTGCCTCCATCATTCTCAGCACTGCACCCTCCTCATTGTCACAACCGATGGCGCGGGCCACATGCATGGGAGGCGCAGGTGTGACATGCTGGTCTGCTGCGTCGCTGCCTGTGGTGCAGACGACAACATCCAAGCTGTCATCAATGCATAGGCTTTTGTCCAGCGCTGCTGCAGCTGCTGCTGAGCCGATCAGTGGCGAACCCATCGCATCCCCGAGCGCTGCAGCTGCCATGCCCCTGTCGCCGGCAAGCACAGAAGGGCCAGCGCTGATGGGTGCCTCGTCGCTGACCACACCAAGCATGCTGTCCACCAACTGCTGCACTGACAGGATGTTTTCCTGCTGATCTGCCTGCTCCTGCCCATCATAGACTGCCACTGCAGCCCCCTGGTCATTGGACTCCATGACCCTGACTCCCGCAGCAGGAAGGGACCACGACCCAGCGGTTGCATCCGCAGGCCGTTCCCTCTCTTCCTCCTCCTCGTCAGTCTCACTCTCCAAGCCGAACAGGAGGTTGACGTAGGTGCAGTGGCCGTCGTGGTGCTCAGGCATGGGAGGCACCATGAGCACCGCCAAGGGGGATGCATTGCTTGGACCTGCAAGCCGCGGGAAGCAGGTACACTGGGTCAGACAGGGAACCAGAGCGCAAGGCGATGCTGCCGTTGGAGCATGCTACGGTCTATGGGGTGCTCAGCAGCGGATCAAGGTACCTTGCAGCAGCGCTGCATAGCCAGCTGCAGGGCGGACCGACTGCTCGGACCTACCAGCTGAGATGGTGGAGGGCAGGGACGACGCGGAGGCTGCAGGGGAGGGCGCCTGAGGGGCGGACCATGATTCAGATACAGCCGGCAGCCTTGCAAAAGCTGTGCCGTGGGGTGACAGCCAGGAGCCGTCCCTTTCAACGGTGATGCTGGTCGTCAACTGGCGCCGCTGCCGCCGCTGCGTAACGCTGCCGCTGCCCGCAAAGATGCTGGAAGCAGCTCCAGCTGCCCCTGCGTCCCAGCTCTGCCGCTGCACCAGCCCTGCGGCAGGCGTGAGGTGTGCAGCGTTGTTACGCATTGCTGCCACCCCCTCAACATGATGGACAGGCGTCAGGGGTACAGGGGCTGCCGCCTGGTCTGTCTCGACCTCTGCAGCTGGCAGGGGTGTGCTTGGCCTTGGGCCATGTGGCTGCGGTGTGCTGTAGCGGTCAAGATAGCGGCCAGCTGTGCGTTCAGCTGGCGGTGCGGTGTGGCCACCAAGGCCTGCTGCACGGCTCAGGCAGGTGTCGATGGCTGCAAGCTCACAGGTGATCTGGTCCACCTGCCTGCTGAGTTGGAGCAGGGGTGAGCCCACAACCTCAGCTGGAACCAGGTCAGCTGCGCGTACTGGAGACACACCTAGGAGCTGGCGGTGGATGACCAATGGCGTGGTGGGCTCATTGGCAGCATCAGCAGCGCACACCTTAACGATTTTGAAAAGCTCAGTGCCATAGCAAGCTTCCAGCGCGGACGAGCTTTGCACGCCTGTAATTGCTGCCTCAAGTGGAGGCTCAGCAGCAACAGCAACCACAAGTTGCTGCACCTCAGGAGACAAAGCCGGGAAGCTGACTGGCAGCGTTGGGGAGGACTGAGACTGCTCGCCAGCTTTAAGGTTGTTGGCAACAATAGTCTCCCCTGGCTCTGCCTCCGATGCACTGCCCTGCCATGAGTGCGTCTGCTGGTGGCTGGTTTCCCCCACGTGCTCAGTCACATCCGGGGTCTCAACCTCTGCCTCCACAGGTCCTGCACCAGCTGGGTACACTGCCAGACTTGTGTCCTCCTGAAGCCCTGCCTCGGAGACCACAGGCAGGCATCCGTGCGTTGTTTCTGCCAGCGGCTGGTCTGCAGTGGCTGGTCGGTCAAGCATAGGAGGTGGAGTGCCAAACAGCGCAAGGTAGCGAGGCGCCCCCATCGTCATCGAAAGCCCCTGCCTTGCACCTGGCTGCTCAGCGTGGGTCTGATCCACAACAGCAACCACGCCTGGCTGCGCTGTGGGACCGGCCACCACCTCAGCACTTGGACTTGTCTGCTGCATGCCTGACCCGTTGGGTGTCGCGTGCACTGCAAAAAGCGCCTCGGAACTGCGCTGCAGATAGGCAGGAGCTGCAAGGAAG
Source organism: Chlamydomonas urium (assembly GCA_039880955.1). Taxonomy (NCBI): domain Eukaryota; kingdom Viridiplantae; phylum Chlorophyta; class Chlorophyceae; order Chlamydomonadales; family Chlamydomonadaceae; genus Chlamydomonas; species Chlamydomonas urium. The sequence continues at coordinate 11,474 of JAWZTI010000407.1, forward strand.
GAAGGCACTGCGTCAACGTGCTCAGGTACACCTGCCTGCTGCACAACTGCGGCTGCCACTTGCGTTCGTTCAGGCTGGGAGCTGTGCGAGGGACTTGGCCCTGCACGAGGGCTGCTGCTGGCCAGAGAAACGGGACTACAAAGCACAGCGGGAAGGACCTTGCACTCCTGCTGGTCAGGTGAGCCAGGGCTCTTCGCATAGTGCTGGCCACCGACTTCCGCAGCTTCTGCTCCTGCATCGCCTGCCTGCTGCATACCCGTGGCAGCCGGTTGCTCATGGCCGCTGCTGCAAGGTACGGCCTGCAGCACTGTCACAACCTCTTGAAGCTGCACATCAACATGGTCGGACGGCGGCTGTGCGTCCGCCACGTGCACGCCGGCTGCGACAGAGCTGCCGAACGGCTGCCAAAGCCATGCTGTCGTGCAGCCTGTGCTAGCACCTGCTGTCTGCAGGCCTGCCTGCTGGGCCCGAAGAGCCTCACCCATGCGGCCGTGCCCAGCAGCCGTGCAGGGCTCTGACCCGTCGACCAGGTCTTCTGTCGTCGGTCTGTTGCTGCCCATCAGCAAGCCTGTCAGGCTCGACTCACACAGCAGGCCCGCCGAGTCCTCTTGGCAAGGCATCGTGCCTGCACTGGCATTTCCAGCAGCTGCGTTGTCTGTCAAGCTGCCGGACTGTGCGCCTGTGTACTGTGCACACACGCTGTCCTGAGCCTTGGTTGCTGGTGCAGGCGACAAGATGTCGCCAGAGGGGCTACTGTATGCTGCAGCTGCAGGGAATGCAGACCACTCCAGAGTGTCAAAGGAGCTGCTGCGCAGCCTGCTGCTGCCTGGGTTGCTGGGCTGTTGAGTGGAGGGACTGGAGAAGCTGCTGGCCCAAGAACGCCGGCCACGGTGCACCTTGTCCTTGGGCGAGCACACATCTGCAGTAGCAGTATGGGATGGTGTGCAGTTAACTGAGTATGAGTTGTCCCACAATCACAGTAGTTGGAGCTGCATCTTTTTTCTGTAAGCGCTGCTTCTGTCAACAACATGCCTGCCTCAACAGCAGGGCCCTAGCTTGTGTGACTTGCAAGTGCTCACCTGGCATTTGATCGCTGTCCACGGGCCCCGCTTTGCCACGCTTCGGAGATGTGCAGTCACCACCAGCCGGGCAAAGCTCCAGTGGAGTGAAAAAGGTGGATGGCGCCAGTGCTGCAGTCTCTGATTGCATGGGTAGCAGTGCAGCATGCTGCTCACATGCAGGTGCATGCGTGAAGACATCAACGTATCGGTTGCGGATGCCCTTGCCGCGCCTCCATAGTTGAGACAGGGCTGTTCCTGTGGCTGCATCAGAGTCTGTCCCTTCTTGTGCTGCCCCTGTTGAACCATGCGTTGCCAGCATGGGTGGAGGTGGAAGGGACGAGCCTGCTTCGCCACCATGCTCGACCCATCGTTGCAGCCTCGGGTCGAACGCAAAGACCGTCGGCTGATCTGATGCACTGACGCGCGCCCGTCCCCAGGCGCTGGCCTTGCGAAGCAACGCCGCGACAGAGCTGACGGCAGGCGAGGTGGCGCGGGGCTCTGATGATGGCACATGCAGTACAGGCCGAAACATCTGCAGCATCAGAAGGGAGCGTTGCTTTGGTTGCAAGTATGCTTCCTGCCCTAGGCTGGCGCGTGCTGGCTGAAGTCAACACAGTCGACTGCTCGCCAGGTTCCCTTGTCTTACTCGCACGGCCAGCAGCAGCTTTGCCAAGAACCAGAGCACCACCAACACATCGCACAGCCCCTCGCATCCGCGCCCTGCATGCATGACCAGCAGCGTGCGCACGTTAGCCGCCCAGCCACCAGGCGCGGCCCTGGCTACGCACAGCAGGCATGCACAGACCTGCAGGCGCGGCCGCAAGAGGCTGTACGAACTCCAGCACGTCCATCCGCTGCGTGCCGAGTTGCAGTCAGCGCACCATCATCGTCCCCGGCCGTGTGTGCACACCTGAAGCCAGCTGTCGTTTTGAAGGTTCATGTAAAATTGTTCCCGTGAAATTGGCATCAAAGGAAAACCCAAGGCTGCTGCTATCTAGGCAGATGAGCCGTGCTGTTGATGCAACGCGCAGAGCAGGGCGTGTTCTTAGGAGACCCAGAGAATTCCAGCAGGGAAATGCTGCCCGGCGAGATCCTGCAAGTGCGGCAGAGCAACATAGGCACGGGCGTCAGGCCCATTTCATCTATGCACGTACACAAGCGCATGCCTACCATGCCCAGTAAAAACAGCAGTCTGGTGATAAATGCAACCCAACAACCCTGCTGCTCCCTTCCCCTTTGCTGCCGTAGTCTTCCTTTGGACAGGCCAACAGACCAGCACCTACTTGAAGGATGTCAGACGGTCGCTGTCTAGCCCTAGGGCACGGCACAGCAGGGCTGCTGTGGCGCAGGCGTCAGTAATGACGACCACGCATGGAGCGGGGTACTTGCCGCTGACGGAGGCGATGGAGGGCATATGCACATGTGACAGCACCTCGCTCCACACCTCCGCAGATGCCTGCCACATGCGTAGCACAGCACAGAGGCCAGATGTCAGCTGCAGCCCCAAACACGGCTTGCTCATTGAGCTCAAAGACAAAGGTATAAGCAATGACCTGCATGGCGCTTTCGATTGCCCAAGCTGCATGCACTCCAAATAGCAACGCAGACCAGCCCACACTTGTGCTTCCCGCCTTCGCTCACCAGAGCACTGCCTGCATCCATGAGGGTGTTGACGTCCGGAGCGACATGCCCTGCTGCTGCCTGCCCCAACACCAGTAGCCGCGCTGCCTGCTGAGCAGGCTGGTACGGGCCACACAGCACCCAGTCAACCTGCAGCCGTTGCGGGACAAACGGGCAGTGAATTGGAGGTTGTGGCCTGCAGGAGGCAGCCACAACCAGCTACCAGCAAGCCACACAGGTGGGTGACCAATACACTACGTGTAATCGCGCAAGGTCAGTGCAGCGAACGATTACGCCCTAGATGAACACATAGGCATGAGCAGTGCACGGAGGAAGATACAGGCAGCCACTGCATCATGTGCAGGGCCAGCTGACCAGGCCACGCACACCACCGTGATCCGTGGACACCAACAGCATGGCTTCCCTACCACCACATGCAACTCCACACGCTCTCATACCTCACCTGCACCTCTGCCAGCAGGTCAGACACCGCCTGCTGCAGCTCAGCGCTGTCAGCTTTGCACACAAGCGCTACCCGTGCAGCCACCTTGTCGTCCTGCTTGAAAAGCTTCCCACTAGGGGACAGGTTCAGGCACTCCAACGTCACCTGTGGACGACAAGGGAGCGAGGTAAGCACCTGCCACTCCTGCTGCAGGAACGTGGACCGCCATGTATTCACACCTCTGGAGGCGCATTCCATGCCACAGTTGAAGGGCGCAGCTCAACGCACGACAACGCCGCATTGTTCTGCAGCATGCGCCGGAAGTATGTGCAGGGCAGACCCAGTGCGGTTGCGATGAGTGCCTGGTTGGTGTTGTTGTGCGCAACAACCAGCAGGTGGCGAGGTCTGCTGGCGGGCTTGATGACAGCCCCCCTGGCAGATGAGCTGGGCTCAAGGCCAGCCGATGCAGGCGAAGGCGCGGGAGGTGTGGGGACCACGGAAGCAGTTTCCTGCTGCCACTCCTGGTCTGAGCTGGCAGTGGCAATGGCATCTGCAGCTAAAATTGTCTGCCACGCAAGGGAGCCCCTGTACCACATCTCCCTGCAGGGCGAACGGAGCAGGGCGGGGAGACAAACAACGAAGTGAGTTTGTGTGCGACCAGACACAAAGCCAGAGTTCGCATGGCAGCGGCACTGTGGCAAGCTTGGCAACCCACATCCAGCAACTATTTGGTCAAGAACGGTTTATCCCTGTCTGAGACCATACCCACCTGACCGGTGCGTGTCCATCAATGGTGAAGTGGTCAGGGCGCCGGTGCCAATCCGAATACTCTGCAGGAAAAGTTGCCTTGACCTCAGCCTTGGTCAGGCCCTGCAGTTGAACACGAATACAAATGAGATAGGATAGAGAGATGACCGATAGCATGACATCACCATGCTGCAAGCAATGTGTGTCGCAACAAGGCCCTCCTGCTGCCGGCAGCCGGTGAACCTGCCTGAAAGCTGTACAGGTCGATCTCGCGCAGTACAGGTGGCTCATGACGTTTGACTGGTGCGCGGCCCTCCCAGATGATGTCAGCAGTCTCACGGGCGCGTGCGAGGGGGCTGACGTAAAGGTGGTCAAAGCGCTGGTCCTTGAGCTGCACACAGATGCATTCGATACAGTGGTTGGTGTTGCAGTGTTGGTGTCGGTGTGCTGCAATGGTGTGCTGCAATGATGTGTAGGCCTCATCTACGCACACCACTCGCCCACATCTCTGATGCTGCCATGCCGTACTGTTTGTCACTGCTGACTGTCCTAAAACCAGTGCCTCACTCACCATGGCCTGGCTGGCTCGTGCCTGCTGCTTGCCCTTCTCGGACAGCACAGACTGGTTGGACGAGCCCTGCACCCGAGATTCAGCATTCCAGGTAGACTGCCCATGGCGCACAATGGTAACGCGTACTGGCTTGGCGATAGCTGGCAGCGGCAGAGGTGGCTGGTCCACGCGGTCACCCAGGTCGGTGTACTCGTCATTCCAGGTCGTCGTGGCTGTGGGAGGAGCGGAGGCGCGAACGGGAAGCAAGATGCTCCTGTTGCATGGCCGTGGACGAGCACGTCCAAAGCAGCGCCCGCCACCGTGGGTGGTGAGCAGTGATCGCTGTGCAAGCATCGCGGATGCCTGGTTGCACACGAGCGCAATTGCACACATGCGCGCCAGCACAGCATTGGCACACTAGTGTGGGTGCACAGCATTGGCAAAGGACTAGACTGCCAGGCAGTCTCAACAGCAGTCTTGATGGCACCTGCACCGTGTGATAGCCTTCCCAGCATTGGGCTGGACACCCTGCCCCAGCCCCTGCTGCATGCACTGCTGCGCCTGCACCCGCCGCTGGGCCCCGTGCTTCGTAGAACGTGCAGGCACCTGAGGATAGCAGTAGCTGCCTGCGTCGACCGTATCCACCTGCAGCTTCCAGCAGAGGTGTGGCTGCAACAGCAGGAGCAGCAGCAACTGCTGCCGGGCACCAACGATGATTGCCGGCATGTCCAGTTGCAGCTGCAGCCTCAACCTTTGGAGCACCAGCATGCTCCTGCCACAGCTGAGAGTAACCACTCTCTGCAGCCCCCTGCGCCTGATCATCTCCTGCAAATGGCAGCCTGTCAGCAGGTCACCTTGCAGGAGCTGCGCCGGGCAGTCGTGGCCTTCCCCAACGCCAGCAGAGTCACCTTCACCACTGCACCCGCCCAGCAAGACCTTGATGAAGCTGACAGGATCAGCGGCCAACAATACCTGCAAATGCTGGGCATCACGTCACCACCGCCGCCAGCATTGCTGCCACCACCACGAGCGACTAAAGATGCGGGCCCTCGGACTGCAAGCAGAGCGTTTACGGCAGCGCTGGCGCACGTGCTGCAGGAATGCCTGCCACACTTGTCACACCTGCGCCTGCAGCAGGACCTGGCAGTGCTGCCGCTGGCGCCCCTCCTGACACCCATCCGCCAGCTTGCGTCTGTGGACCTGTCGCAGTAAGTGCAGCGAGCCATGATGAGCATATTGCTTTTATTGGAAACTGCATGTCATACAGTCTGCATGATACAGGCGCAGCTCTTACACGTGGACAGCTGCCCGTTCGGATGATTGTGACAAAGCGTGTCTGTTAAAGCAGGGCTATTGGATTGCAGCCAGCAGGCGATGCTGTTGCTTCCTGCTGGCCGCAGGTGTAGCGTTGAGTTGGGTACCCTACCGGCACTAAAAAAGGTTGCGCCGCAACTAACGTTGCTTATGCTGCCGCTGCCCTTCTTACTGGTGGATCCCAGCCGCAACCCCAGTGCTCACCAATCCAGCGGCTCTCAGCCTACAGCCCAGTCCCTGAGCCAAGAAACGGGGCTGCAGGACGACGAGGGAGAGGAGCAGGCAAATATTGATGCAGAGCGACGCATTTCCAACCGAGCGCAGCTTTGCTGCTGCTCCGGCATCCCACATCCGCTTGACGATGCCGCCAGCCACCCATTTGCTGACCCTGTCCTGAAGTCCCAGTCAGATGCCTGGCTGGCCCAGGGCAGAGGCGCCTTCACTGCAAAGCAGCTGGGGGCGCTGAGTGCGCTGAGCCACCTGCGTTGCCTCAAGGTGGGTTGGGTTCTGGGAAAGGAGGCAGGGGATTGGCTACAGGGCAGCAGCAACAGGTAGGGGAGTGGCGCCAGGCGCTCCAGTGTGCTGGCAGCCCGTGGGAAAAGGTGAAGGTGTTGCGCCCTGAGGCGCCCTGAGGATCAAGCAAACCGTCCTTTGGGTGGGAGTGCGCTTTGCATTCTTGGGGCGTGCCAATGAAGGGCAATGTCAGTGCTATCAGGTCAGGCATCACCTCAGGACGTGGCGTCCTTGTGCGAGCTCACCATGCTCTATTGCAACTGACTGCAACGCTTCCCCCTGTTTAACCCCTCCGCCGCACTTTGCCAGGTGGGCCTGTGGCCAGGTATGGACGATTCACACCTGGCCGCCATTGCCTTGCTGGGCCCTCAGCTCCAGACCCTGCACCTGCGCCTGCCACCTCCGTCCAACCACCCACCGGCCAGGGACGGCGCCGTCGGCATTACCTCCCGCCTGAATGGCAGAGCCCATGACTTCTCGCCTCGGGGTGTCCTTAGCCTGGCACGCCTGACAGGGCTCAGGGACCTGGTCTGCCCCGGTAAGCAAGGGGAGCAGGGCTTGTGTTGCACCCTGGCCTTGCAAGGTACTCGCACCTCTGTCAAAACTCACTTGCTCACCAACTAATAGTGCACTTACCACAAGATAGGCCACCTGCCAGTTGACCCAATTGCGCAAGCTCACAGAAGGCTAGTTCAAGAGCAGTGTCCTCTTCCCTTCCACTCCCTTTGCAGCGTTCGTGTGCTCCCGCCTGTTACCCGACGGCTACCCCACACCGCCTGCGGGCCCTGACCTGCTGCCGTGGCTGGACGCCTGGCGGGCGCTGCTTACAACACTGTTGTCAACCACCCACCTCCAGTTGTTGGAGCTGCACGACAGCGTGCTGGTCACAGAGCTCCTGCAGCTGCTGGCCGAGGTGGGTTGGCTCTTGCGAACTGGTGTCAGGAAGCTAGCGCGGGGGCGGTCTGCTATTCGGCTTGCAAGTACCACCCTGGACCAAGCCTGGGTGATCCGATGCTCAGGGCAATCACAAATTGGGGCGTTGGCTGAAAAGCGCACCTGCAGGTGCAGGCAGTGCAGGGGTGCAGCAGGGTGTGCACTGGGGGTTTGAGCGTTGACTTGGAGACGTTTCAAGTGGTGCTGCTTCTTGCCCATGGACAGGTGCTGCAGGATGAGGCCCTCAAGCGGTCGTCAGGGGCCGCTGGAACCAGCCCAACATGCCCAGTGGTGGACATCGAGCCACCCGTGGTATTGCGGCAGCTGCACTTTCGGGTGCTGCAGGTGAGGCAAGGTGTCACTGTCAAGCGGCAGATGTCATAGGGTCCTGGATGGTGCTGGCACTCAGGGAAAGCTCCTTTGTAATAGGGTGTTGTACAGTCCTGGGAGGCACTGCAAGGGCTCACAGAACTTGGCCCAAAGGGAGCAGAGCTTTCTCGTGCCAACGTCAAATGGGGCGCACAGAGTGGTCACTTGACACCGTCGTAGCTTCAACTCTGTACGCTGCCCCTGCTGCGACAGGCGGGACCGTTCAAGTCGATGAGGACGCCGCCGGGCGCCACAGCTGCAGAAGCAGTGGCGGCAGCTGCAGGCCCTCACATTGACTGGGAGGCGGGCTATCAGCCGCGCCCCTCCCCTGCCATGCTCCAGGGCCTTGCGCACGCTCGCTGCCTGCAGCTGCACACGCTGCACCTGCTGTGCCCCGAGGCGCTGGGGGCACTGTCCAGGGCATGGACCCTTGGAGCAGGCAGGGGGAGGCTGGGCTGCGAGGCGGTGCCGCTGCAGTGGTGGGCACCACGGGGCCGCTCCTCGGCATTTGTAGACCGGCAGGGGCGCATGCATGGGGAGTGGCTGGTACACAGCTGCGGGGGCTGCGGGGGCTGCTGCGGGCACGCAGCTGTATGAACGGGTGCGCTGTCAGCAACGCAAGAACGCAACCTGGACCCCTGCCAACCTAGCCAGAACTGGGAAACAGAGTACACGACCTGAGGCGTCGTGTCCAAACGCGCGTCTTAAGTGCACAAACATGGTCACACAAACACTTTGGTTTGCTGCAAGCATGGCTCCAGCTGTTGGAGGGAGCGGAGGGAAGGGGAGGGGGTGAAGGCGGGATTGAGTGGTGAGGGGTGGTGAGAAGGGTGCCCGGGGTTGCGGGACAGCTGCAGGGCATGGGACCAGGGGGCTGCGGGGTTGAGGTTGTCGGGCGGGTGATGCAGGTGGTCATGAGCGGTTCAGGGGCTGAGGGTCGAGCAGGTGAAGGGTTGAGAGATGTTTTTTGTGTCAACAGCCTACCCGGCCAAGTGAGCGAGTGATTCGCCATGGACTTCACCGATAGCAGGCAGGCCTGGGACGTCCGACCTGACTTGGAGGCCTAACTTTTCTGGTGTTGATGAAGGGCACCGTGCTGACAACAAGGCCTGCCATCCTGGTTGCTGCAGCAGCCTGGTGGATCAGCAATGCACGAGAGTTGTGAACTGATGACACCCTTCCTCCCGCCTCCTTTCAGTTTCATGCAAGCAACTATTTTGAGAACAAGATCGCGACTCTTCGAAAAGGCTTTGCATTGTGAAATACTCAATGAAACTAGTCCCGCGATGTGGGTGAAAGCGTGACAATGTGACAAATTAAGCACCCCTCTTTCCCTCCTCCAGCTTTCCCTAGCACCGCGATATTGTCCTCACTCCTCTCACTCTCGGTTGCGGGCGACTGTGCGCAATCGCGATTGTTGGCGTCCCCCCTCCACAGTACAGACCCACTACAGCACTCCCACCATCGCATGCGAGAGTCAAGGCCGCCGCGATGCGTGCATGGGTTCGAGCAGAGATTGCGGACTCCAGCAGGTGTGGCCCTTGCCCTGTCAGCCCGATGAACCCGCTGTTGGAGCGCAGCTCCCCTGCAAGCCCCCTATGCTCGCCAGCTGCTTGGTTCGTTGCACGCAGGCCGCTTAGAAGGCCGAATCTTCACGAAAGCGGCAGCGCTGCGACGGATGGCCTGCCTGAGCTGCACAGGTGCATGACGGCACGCCGCAAGCTGATTTATCGCGCTGCCGTGCCCATCGCCCACTTGCGGAAACTGTTCGCTGTGGTGCACTGTCGGCAGGAGCGCTGGATTGTTGCTTGGAATGACACACTGCCAGACCTGCCGCCCAGGGCCACAGGCTCAAGCCCCTGCGACGTCTTGGACTGGGTTGAGCAAGCGTTTATTGCATTTGATGAGCTTTGCGGCGTAGGTGGTGCAGCGGGTGCTGCAGTTTGGTGTGCACCATGTTCGCCAGCAGGTTTTGCCAACAAAGCCACTGCTCAATGATCATTATCATTGGTCATGACCCTGCTGCCCACTGCCTCTGCTTGCCGCAGTCCAAACCCTGGGCCAGCATGGCAACAGCCACAGGTGGCACAGGCTTAGAGGCAGATATTTGTGGAGGGGCGACATGCACTGCCAGCGCAGCTGCGTGCAGCTCCAAGGCCTTGTGGATGGCAGCTCAGGGACAGGGATGAGGCGCAGGACCAGGATGTACGGGATGAGGATGAGGAGGAAGAGTGGGAGGTGACAGCAGAAGGTGGATGGGTGCCGTGGAATCCAACGGTGGAGCGAGAGGCGGTTGAGTGCTTTGACTGGGATGGTGCAGCGGCAAGCAGTTGCCAACGTGGCTGTGTAGAGAGTGAGCAGAGGCGGCCGGGGGTCCGGCACGACAGGGATGGCTGGGGAGCATGGGAAAAGCAGGTGCAGGGTGGGGGCGAATGGTGCAATCAGGAGAAACAGGGGTCTGAGCTGGAGCTTGGCAACTGGAGTGGAGTGCAAGGCGACAGTCCGACAGACAGCTCTGATGAAGAGAGTGATACAGGCGGCGACAGGCGAGATGGCTCAGGGGAAGGGCACGAGGAGGATGGAGGAGGTGGGCACGATGGGAGTGGCACAAAGCAAGCAGAGCAGCGTGAGGCTGAAGGCCCTGCCTCATCTCGAGATGAGGGCGAGGAGCGCGGGGGCAAGGCGCAGGTGCAAGCACACAGCTGCAGCTGTGCAGCTGCGCACTGCAGTGCATTTTCACACAGTGTGTGTCTGCCGGCAACTGGGTCTTCCCCCCAACCAGGCTGTGCTGGGCGCAGTCAGCAACCCGTTGCTGCCGCGCCGCTCCTGGGGGACGTGAAGTCGTTGAAGGGAGTGCTGGTGCACTGCCGCCAGGTCTGCCAGCACACGCAGCAGAAAGTCAGCGCTGTACACCTACAGATGCACGCCACGGCGCGGGCGCTGCGGCGGGTCCAGGCGCCTGCTGTGGCTGGGCAGCGAGCGGCTGCAGCGGCAGCACTGGCGGCAGGCAGTGTTCACCACCCACTGATGCGGAGCTTGCATAGCGGGGATGCGGCACTGCAAAGGCCGCTGTCGCCACTCAAGAGGCCGCTGGAGGCTAGGAGCTGCAATGCGCAGCTGCAGCTGTCTGACACCCACAAGCTTGTGGAGCTTCAGCCTGAGCAGCACAACAGCTGGGCACAGGCTGGGGGGCGACCGAAGGCATGGGGCAGGGTTCCATCTGCTGCGCCTGCGGATGCCGCGACCGCAGCACAGCAGCACACCAAGGCGCAGGTGTCCGCCTGGGCAGCGAGGGCAGCACACGCTGCAGCTGTGACCGCCTGTGAGGCATGGCAGCGTGCCTCTTGCTACGCCGAGCTACAGTGGCTGGGCGGCACCCCTTGCGGGTGCCTGGCTGCGGCTTGGCTTGGCGGTGAGCCCCGGGATGTGGCCCGCTCTCTGTGGGAGTCAGTGGAGGCGGTGGGAGGTGCTGAGCATGGGCGAACAACGGAGGCAGCGTTGGCTGCGGTCGGCAGGGGTGTGTGGGGCAGCGGTGTTGACGCTGCGACTGTAGCAGCCTTCAAGGCTCACATGGCAGCTGAGCAACGGTAGGTAGTAAGCAGTATCTTCCACAGTCTGTGGGACGCTGCAAGGGCGTATAGGTCCCCTCCCCAAAGTGGATGGGATTTTCATACTCATGGTAGGTAGGGTAGGGCGGGCAGGCATTGCCAAAGCTGGCATGCGATTGAGGGTTACATGGCCAGCTAGCCCTGCAGGTATTAAGCCGGCTTACGACAGCCATACTCTTATGCACAAGGCTTCCTTGTGCTTGTGCCTGAGTGCTGCAGCTGGTATGACATTGCCTGGCACCACGTGCATGTCAGAGGTGCAAGCACTGGCAGCTGCAGTTGGCTGTTCGCAGCCTGTCAAGAGCCACACAATTTGACAACCTTTAGTGAGAGTCTCTGCCGCACCTTTGTTGCATCCTCCAGCCAACCTGCTGGTGGATCTATCCATAGCTGTGTTGCAACAACATCTCCTTAGATGCATGCTGTTCTCCTGCGTATTCCGGCGCAAACGCATGGGTGTGCCAGGTAGCTGGGGGGGGCTGGAACAAGCACCTTCTTCCTAAGGGTCTGCTAAGCGAATAAGCAGCTGCTGAGCAAAATAAACTGCAGTTTATTTTTGAATAGGCAGCCGAGTGGAGTGGCATCCATTTCAATTTGACTGGACCTATTGTCCGCCTTTGTCTTTGTCCTGATGTGGGTAGTCAACAGCACGCACGATTGGTCTCCATTCATATTATTCTGTTGTGGTTAAGCAGCCATGCACACTAGCAACCTTTGCTTGAACCGATCTTCAGTCTGCCTTTGTCTTTGAGCACATAAGCTGCTTCATTGGAGGACAGTATCCTGTGTATGATGGCAATTGCGTAGTGGGTAGATTGCTCAGCAGCGCCTTGATTGTGCACATCTGGGCATACTTCTATAAAGGCCCATGGGTTTGCGCTATGTGCGGCGCAACAACCAGTGCACACCACCATGGAACAACGTTTAATAGACTATGAATGCACCAACCAGGATGAGTTTGTCTGCTACTAATGAGCATCACACTCAGTCTTGAGAGTGAGCTTAAAGATGTCTGCCAGCAGGCAGGTTGTCATTGCATCGATACAATGACAACCTGCCATTCAAGTTGCTGTTGGATATCCAACAACGTAAGCAGTGATGCACAGCACATGGCTGAAGCAACAGCTGCAAACCTAGTAAACTCTCTCCTGTATGCGTCACGGTGGCAACTTGCCCCTGAGCTTTGCTGGCAGCCTGTTGATGCCTCTTGCCAGCGGAAGGCACAGGCGCGTGAAGGCACCCCTCGACAAGGGTGGCTCGACGTTGTGGAACCAGCCCTGCATGCAGGGCGCCTCGGCAGTGCCCCAGTAGCCTGGGGAGGTAGGGGAGGGGAAGGACGAAGTTCAAGGTTCAAGCTTGTGGGCAGGGCGCAGCACAGGCTATGAGTGTGTGGGGCAGGGCGCAACACAAGGTTCAAGGGGCAGGACAGGCAGAGGTAATTAAGCTCAAACAGGACAGCATAGCGCCCAAGGCTGCTTTGTGCGTCAGAGCTGCCCTTCTGTGTGCTGGTGACTAGCCGGCGTTCACCACTGGCCAGACCCTTGATCCTGCAGCGGCATCTGCAATCCAGGCGCCTCATCAAGTCCCAATCCTTTCTCCTTACCTGTGAAGCGCTGCCACACTGACGTGGAGTCCAACACAAGCTCAGGCAGCCCGTCACCGCTGCTGCCACCTCCCGTGCTGCATGGTACACTTGATTGCAACAGCGGCGGCTGCGGCAGCGATTGACCGGAAGCTGCTGCAGGTGGTGACACCGTTGTCTGTACGGCTGTTGCTCGCGCCGCTGCCGCCCCAGCTGCTGCGCTTGCCTCTGGTCCCCCCTCTCCAACCACCCCTATGCCTGCTGTCAAGTGCAGTCCAACCACTGCAACCCCTCCGCATTCCCCTCCGGCCCCTGGTATGTGCCCTCTGTCATCCAGCCCCTGGCCTTCCCCCTGCAGGTGCTTCCTGTCCTGCTCTCCAGGCAGTACCGCAGGCAGCGCACAGCCGCGGCTCCTGTGTTGGCGCCATCCGTACCCATCGTGTCCATGACACAGCACCACAACCTGCTTAGGACGCCATACAGGACCCTGAGCACTGGTCACGTCATTGGCGGCGCAAAATATGCGAGGGATGAGGCCCGCCTGCGAGTTGAGGAAGAGAGGGAGGGGCAGGGGCCTCCCTCTCTCAGTTTCAACAGACCGATGCCGTCTGGAGGTAACCAGCAAGACACTGGAGAGGGAATACAGGCGCGCTTGCTGTTCTTGCATCATAACAAGATGCTACTGTCCCAATCCCGACCATGGACACACCCTCCCTTTCACCTTGCGGCGCGCTTGATCAGTGCACTTACGTTCACGCAAAAAAATCCGAGTCCCTTGCCCGGTGTGCAACCCACCGAAGTGCACAGCGCCTCCAACCTTGACCAGAAAGGGAACCATCCTCCCTTTCAGTCACTCATACCCCCTCTTCCCTTCCACATGCTGCCCCCGCCCTGTAACCCTCCCTTGTGTCCCTCCCCGCGCCCACCTTGGGATACAGCCCATGGCCGTCCTTGGCCACAAAGGCCACCAGCCTGCCTGTGTGTGGGTCCCTGGGGACCTTGGCAGCGGGCCTCCACTCGCCCTCGATGTTGCGGTGGCTGTTGTACCAGACGCCCTGAGGCGCCAGGCTGGCTGCGTCCAGGCGCACCGTCAAGTGCTCCCAGTCTGGCACAGGCATAGGGCGACAGACAATTAGTGCCCTTTTTCATTTAACAAGGATTACCACGGCAGCCGCGCAGAACTCATATGGTTCACTGTGTCATCCAGGCGGTAAATCCCTCTGTTGCAACGCAGGCCCCTGACCCTCAAGCGGCATTGGCGGGCTGCAGCCGTAGCACGCTATGCACGCTGCCTTGCCCGCGGCATGCCACCCGTGGCGCCTGGACGCACTCCCCACACCCACCTCCCACATGAGCGCCCACTTGGAGGCAGGGCATGCCAAACAAGCTGTGTGCGCCGTTGTACGCGTAGAACTGGTCAGCAGCAACGGTGGAGCAGCAGCAGCGGCGGCACGCAACATTGAAGCCTCCAGCAAGTGACAGGCATTCAGCCTCTACGCCCCCTTGCATCATCCCCTTGGACTGCGCTCCTCCTCTGACTCCAATTCGCACCTAGTTTCCTGCCCTCTCACTGCCTTTGTCAATAAACCCTTCTGCATGGCACTCACGGTCATGTAGTTGATCTCCCACGCCTCTGGCTGCCCATCATCATCCACTGCAAGCTACAAGCAAGCGGGGCAAGCAGCAGCGTGCTCATTTGCAGCTTCGGCTTGCACATTGCAGGTTTCATGATCGAAACCAACTGTCAGCACAGCTGGACCTGCCTCTGCTGGCTCTCACTCCTCCAGACATGTCCTAACAAATGGTCTGGATGTCCCTGACCATGTCCCGTTTGCAAACTGTCAGTCCTGCACCCCAGGCTCCTGTGGTCTTGCACGGCCTATGCTGATGCCCTCATCACCCACGAAATGCTGCGCTCCCTGCCCTGCTCTCACTTTCCTGGCCTCGGCAACTGCGTAGATGGCAGCTTCAGTCAATGCCCCCCTCCCCCTCGGCCCTTCTTGCAACCTGTTTCCCTTCGTTGGCACACCTGACAGCAGCCCCGAGCCTAGGCTTCCCTCTCCCGACCAGCACCCGGACCTTGATGTGAGCGTACAGGGGAGTGTCTGACAATCCCTCCAGGCCCTGGCCCTTGGCATGCTCCTCGCTTTCCAAGTGCAGCAGCAAGTTGCGGCCACCCTCCGGCCCATGCTCTCGCATCGCCTCTGCGCACGGAGCAGGGTTCAAACATGCGGGGAGAGCATGCCGATGAGATTCCTGACATGCTACATGTCCCAGGCATGGAGCAGGGGACAGCGCGTCAGGTGCCAAGCCTACGCCTCATTGCCACTTGCGGCTGCCTACATCACGTCATGCACGTTTCTTCCACAGACCAAGCCGTGTTGCTTGAATCTTCAATTTACGGACTTCACCCAGGGAGAAAGCCCTCAAGTGCTCACCCTCCAGCGTTGCCTCTGTGACCCTGTCCTCGGGCAGCAGCACCTGCGCCCCTCGAAGCGCTGGCACCGCGGCATACGCGGCATCCACCCCCTGAGGACACCACAGCAGCTCACTCCTCTCCAGATACCACTGGGGAGTGCATGGGAAATAACTGCGGGGGTCATGCACACTTCAGTTGCTTGCATATTCCTGGGTGCAGGGGTGCAAAGTGCAAGGAGTGCACCTTTCGTCTGGGTGCAGGTACAGGATGGGCGCGTAGCGTGCTACAAGCTGCAGCGGCAGGCGAGGATGCATCGGGTGCGCGGTGCGTTTTGCTGGCCGCTTTGATGGGCAATCCAGTGTGGGGGAGTAGAACGCCCTGTATTTCCGCTGGACAAGCGTCAACCATGCTGCTCAAGGGATCATTTAGGTGCGGTATGATGGTGGAGCCACTGCTGAGGCGGCCTTGGCACCATTATGTAAGGAAAAAGGAATTTCCCACACAAAACTTTGAAATGCTGGGGGGACAGGTGCACCTGTCACCGCAGTTGGCCGTACGCAGCGCAGCATGTGAAGCGGCCGCTCACTCAATTGGCAATGATGGAGGCGTTGTTCGTCATCCCGCAGCGATACGAGGACCTGGAGCAGGAGAAGCCGAAGCATGTGTTTGTGCAGGACGCTGCGCCAGCAGACGCCGAGCCCGGCCTCGTCGTCAGCATTGCAGAAGGTTGGACGAGGGTGTCGCTGTGGCGAACCACGTGCATGCGCTTGAGCGCGTTGTTGATGCTTGTTGCTGCTGCCACACGCCCTGTTGCCATGCACAGACGCAGTGGCAGCGCTGCAGGACAACAACGCGCTGCACATCAACGACCAGGCTTGTTTCGATGGCTTCTACAGCGCTATTAAGTGAGCCATGAGCACAGCATTGCACACACCGCAACCCTGGAAATTCTGCATGTTGCACAGCTTGCCATGCGCCTTGTCACCAACAGGCCTGCACAGCATGCATGCACTCACCTGGCCCTGATGCCATCTGCGGCAAGGCCACAATCAGCTGCAGCTACTCTGACGTCAAGCATCAAACACCCTGCCTGGCCACGCCACGCCGCTGACCACCGCTTTCCAACCACGTGAACCAGGCACTTTGCCCAGCTGCCTGCCCGGCAGCGCGTGAGCCTTGTGGAGGCCCTAGCAGGCATCAACGTCAGCTGCCTGGTCGACTCAGTGGGGCAGCTGGGCGTGCGCAGCCACCGCGGCGACCCTCTGTTCCAGCAGCATCGCAACGCTCTGCAGCAGTATGCCTTCTTCCTGGTGTACCTGGCGAGGGGCGCAGAGGAGGAAGCGGCCAGGGCGCTCAAGGAGGGCGGTGGGGCCAAGGCGCCCGCAGCCGGTGGGTGGGGATAATGGCAGTGGGGGAGAGGGCGAGGGAGGGGTGGGCCCAGGGCTGCATGTGTGTTTGCAGGGTGGTACAGGGGGATGTGCAAGTAAGACGAAACTGCTGTTCACAGGCCAGGTTCCAAGGTCGTAACGGCCAAAGCAGAAAGAGCTTGTGTGTGTGCCTTCCGCACTATGCTACACCATACAATGACTAAAACTGCTGCCTTTGGATGCAGCAGGCAATCAAAGAAAGGCGCCACTCAAAGGCTTCCCTCCACATGTCCACTGCCGCCTCCTACCCCTTACCTCCACATGTCTCAACACGCATGCACCATGCCCCACAGACAAGCCGGCGAAGGCTACTGCTGCCAAGGGCCGCGGCCGCAAGGGTGGCGCGTCAAGCCAGGACCCTTCCGCATCAATCGCAGCTGGCGAGCGCTGGGACTGGTCTGCCTACCGCGAGGCGGTGCTGCATGGGCTGCTGCAGCTGGTCAGGGTGGACGCGGCGCAGCTGTTTGACGCGCCGCATGAGCAGCACCCCATGCTGAGGCTGGTGCTGCAGAGGGTGAGGGCAGGGACAGGGACGCGAGGCGGGGGATGAAGTAAGGGGAGTCAGCGCAGCAGGGCAGTACGTGACAGGTTCGGCTGGTGGGGCAGTGCTGTTTGATGGCACTGGTAGCAGTGAATTGAGCAGTTTATGAAAAGCAGCTGACAGCAGTGGACCAGGCGAGGAGCTGTTCTCGGGGTGATGGGATTGCGGGGTGAAGTTGATGGAGTTCAGCTGGTTTGATTCCAGCACCTGCAAAGGGAGGCTGTTGGCTGACAGTGGGGGCGCAGGCCGCTGAAGGCTGCTAAATCTGCGCTCCAAGTTCAGCAGCTGGTCTTGTGCTGTTCCGTGTATGGCTTTGTTAGTTGGCGCCCGCATGGTCTCTTCCGATTGCGTTGTCTCTTTTGCTTGATCGACTGCTGTACCTGCAGCGACATCACTCACCCTCCTTTCGCGCCTGCCTGTGATTCGCTGTCCCCATGCCTGCACCCCCCTCCTCTGTTGTCTGGCTGTGGCTGCAGGCGATAGTCGCGCTGGAGCAGCCTGCTGCAATGAAGAGGGACCGCACGCGGCAGTTGGTGCTGGACATCCTGTGCACTGTGGCGGTCGGGTACAAGCTGGTGAGAGCATGCAGACATGTGGCGAGCAGGGACTAAACCCTAAGCCATCCATGTGGGGTTTGCAGATGAACGTGAGCAGAGGCGGGCTGACATGGGCGCTGCTGGCAGATGCTGCTTCCTGCAGCTGCCCGGCTGTGAGGTCGTTGAGTCAGCGGTGCTGGCCTTGGCTTTCTGACGGCTGAGCCCCGCCTTGGCCCCTTGCATGCAGTGGTCTGATGTGGCAAACCAGGTGATGTGTGCTGTCATGGACAGCGGCAAGCATGGCACTGAGCACCTGCCTGAGCTGGCGGGGAGGCTGGCCAAGTACTCCGATGAGAAGTATAACTGCACCCAGCTGGTGAGCAGTGCTGTCCATGCGAGCAGGGTCATAGCAGGGAGCAGGCCACCATGTACATTGCTGCTTGTCATATATAGCTGTTGTTTGCCGCTGCTGCTGAGAAAGTGTTGTTTGCGGAAGCCAGCAAGGAGCTGGGGCATGCCGGTATTGCCAGGAACACGATCACCACAGCGTCGGCCTGCAGTGACATGACACCTGCTTTCCCTGTCTGCCTGCCCACCCTGTCCAAGACCCTGGCTATGCTGCAGCAGTTTGTGGACCGCGACCCCCAGGCCTACGACGACGACGCATCCAAGGGGAACGACAAGGGCGTCAAGTGAGTGCTGTGGGGTGGGAGAGGAAGTGAGAGCAGGGACCACAGGTCTGTTGGTGGACACTCAGGGGACAGGCGGCAGGTGCTGGTTGAAGGTTACCCTTCTAGGTGCTGGCTGCTGGAAGCAACGCCGAGAGCAGGGGGAAAGTTGCTCCATGGCAAGCCTTTGCAGGCCTGCGCGAAATGCTGCGCATAAGTGTGTTCCTTTGCTGCTGATGCTGTTGGGCGTAGGCAAATGGCAGAGGTGGTGGCTTGCCTCGCGGAGCTGCAGCCCAGGGCTGTTGCGCGCAACATCAGCCTCATCATGCCCTACCTGGCTTGCAACACCTACGCCATCCGCAGCAGGTGCGCAGGCAGATCCGCGGCTGCCATGCAACAGGTGGGAGGAGCAGCAGCTGCACAGCCGGGAGGAGAAAGGGCTGCTCTGCAGGTGCACAAGGGCTTTGGTGCAGGCAGGTGAAAGGGGCTGCGTTGCCGGTGCAAGGGGGGGGGGGGGGGGGGGGGGGGGGGGGGGGGGGGGGGGGGGGGGGGGGGGGGGGGGGGGGGGGGGGGGGGGGGGGGGGGGGGGGGGGGGGGGGGGGGGGGGGGGGGGGGGGGGGGGGGG
>JAWZTI010000408.1:0-30421 GCA_039880955.1 Chlamydomonas urium
CCAACCTCAATGGCACCGCTAGCTGGTGGCGCTCACGGTGCAGCCGGCACCCTCGCGCCCAGAAGCAGTACAAAGAGCACGATCGGTGCAGCCAATGACAGTCTGGACTCGCCGGCGCATCTGCTGCTTGTGGACGCGGCGCCGTTCATGGTGCAGGCGACGGGGGACCCGTCGTTGGAGCTGCCGCCGCACGGCGACACCGGCTTGCCGTCACCGTCCTGGCGCGGCTCCGTGGACTGGCGGTCCTTCAACCAGGCCTTCTCGCGGCCACCCAGCTGCGAGGAGGGCGACCAGATGCAGCTCAGGGGTGGTGATGGCGGCGGCGGAGCAGGGCGCTCGGCATCGCAGGACTCGGCGTGGGCACGCATCTGTCGGGAGCTGAGCAGCGGCAGCATCGGATCACTAGGCAGCCCGCTGGCGTACCAAGCGGGCGGGCGAGGGCTCAGCCTGCATGCTCTCATTCCCCCAAGGCCCTCTGTGCATCAGGCAGATGAGGCTGCTGGGGGGCCTGGTGGTGGTGGGGGGGCTCCGCTGCTGGGGATGTGCACAACAGGCGTGACCCACGGAAGAGCGGGCTGTTGTGATGCTATCACGTGGACGCACACTGTGCAGCGCCAGCGAGGAGATGCATGCTGTGTCATGAACAACTCATTAAATGTGTCGTTTGCAAGCAAATGCTATTTGCCACCATATTGGTTTGTGTGCTGCTGAATGTTGTTCAACTCCGTTTCTTTGCAACGAACTTTGCAAACGCTGCAATGCTGTTCATCTTGCTGGAAATGTGTGACTGAAATTTAGGTTTCCAATCAGACAACTCTGCGCTCAGATCGTTCCATAAGTCAGGACACCACTTTGCAGGCTTGCTGCTGATTCATTCCTGAGTTGTTTTCAACTCCGACCACACCACCATGAAGCCGTGGTTCTTGGCTGCCTTTTACTGCATTTTGGTGCAAGCTTGTGCAAAACTGCTCACCTGCCATGTCAGTTTCTATGGAAAGTATCGGCAGAGCAGGAGGTCAGAACTGAGCAGTGGGTGGGGAGGTTCCAACCAGCAGTAGTGCATGCACCATGCTCCAAGCCATCCCATGACAGCACCCTTCCCAGACAGCACACATGTGGCACTGTGTCCCCTTGCCTTGCAGCCAGCAGAAGGCGACAACGTGTCGCTGCGCCGCGGCATGACACCCAGCCCATACAGACCCACAGTCAAAGTGTCTGCAAATTTGAGAGCAGGTATGCCCCAGACTGATCCAGCCACATCTGTCACCATGTACATTTAGCTTTTTGTGCCAGCTGCATTGCCTCCGAACGGGATCGAAAACGCTTCAGCGCTGTGCATGCAGCGCACCCCGACGTCAAGGTGCCCCGTTTGACCTGTCGGGTCAGGCATGGATACAGCTGTGGAAAAGCCATAGTTGCTGCCCCCCCTTCGCTTCTGCCCTTCGCCTCAGCCCCGCGCCCAAAAATTGCGCCCTTGGTGGACGCGCTGTCAAGGAGGCTGCCCCAGGGGCAGGGTGTGGAGCGCAGGGTACGACCTGAGTTCGGACAGCGCCCTGACTTGTGGAACGATCTGTTCGTGCGCGGGCAAATCTTTGAGCTCGGCGCCAGGATGCCTGTCGAATCACAGTCCGCGCAGCAGCCGCAGTGGTCGCCGAGCTCGCTCGATGGCTTCGTGCTGGACCGCGTGCTGCTGCACGATGCAAACACCAAAGTGTTGGTTGTTGTGGGCAGGTGGATCATCTGCCTGCTGCTGCCGTGCTGAGCTTGTCCGCAGCGAGTTTCAATGCTCTTTGACGCCCTATGGACTATTGCCACACTGCTGCTGCAGCTTTGCCGGGCGTGAGGGCCAGGCGCTGCTCAAGCTGACACGCCAGGACTTCACGACAGACGCCGCAGCCCTTGACCAGCAGCTGCTGACGGCGGCAACACAGCTGCAGCTGGACTTCCACAATGACATCTACTACAAGGCAAGGCACATTGCTTGGGACAGGGAAGGCCGTCACCACAGCTTAAAGCTGCCGCAGGTGCCTGCTTTTTGTCCAGTGGTCAGAGCACTCCCCAGCGCTGTGCTGCTGCATTGCTGCACCCGGGCCAGTATGTAAAGCAACGGCTGATATGCTATCCAGTCATAATCGAGGGCCCGCCTGACTAGATCCCGCACGCCGTACACCTTGCAGTTCAACGCCACAGTGCCCCCGCCACATGGTCTGGTCAGCATCGACGTGACGTACCCTGCCACTGCCAAGCACATTGCCAAGTGTGAAGAGCAGTCACTGCACCTGGTGAGCAGCCTTGGATAAACCTACCATCCAAGGTCGATGTTGCAACGACGAAGCTCTGAGGATTGCTGTTTATCCTCCAGCCTCGCCAAACCGCACTGAGCGCTGCGGGCCACCGACTGTCCCCTACCATGAGCGCGGCTTGTCGTACCCAGGCACCCTCACCAGCGCTTAGTCAGGAACTGCGCCACCTTGCAGCTGTGCTCACAGGTGATTGATCCAAGAGCGCCCACCGTCTCTTGCCCTCGCTGCAGGTGCGGGAGACACCCGACATGTACAAGCACAAGGTTCTGCCTTGGATCCAGGCCACGCCGCCCCAGAGGCTGCAGTGGGTGAGTGTAGCTCTGTATGAAAACCACGATGAACACACTGCACAGGCACAAATTGAAACGAAGCTGCAGGGCAGGTGCAACGCAGAGTCAATGCTGTGCACTCTGGGGCTGGTTGGCCTCAGAAGTGCAGAGGCAGCAGCAAGAGTGGTGGCAGCGTTGTTCTGCCCGCATGATCGAGCAGTAAGCAACAACCAGGAGGAACGTGACCTGGCTGCTGTTGTTGCTCACACGCAGGTCTACAACATTCTCGAGAAGAAGGCAAGCTGGAGGTCTGGATGCACGCGTGCATGCACGCCGCAGGGCATGCTGCATGCATGCTGAAGGACAACCTGCTGGGCCACGGCTGCCTGTAGTCCTGTACCAGCCACGTGCGTCCATCACCCGCTGCGCACCAGCCACTCGGCCTGTAATGCTTGTCGCCCCCCTCCGCCGCTCGCAGGCAGAGGTGGGGCGACTTTTGTTTGAGGACCCCGACCCCGACACGGGCTTCATGCTGCATCCAGACCTCAAATGGGTGCGCACCTTGCTACCAGCACAGCAGCATAGTATTCAATCGCCCGCATGACGTTTGGAGGACCAAAGGGGCTTCAAGCCGCGCGCTTGATGCATGGAACAGGTCCTTACCTGCTCAACTTGTTTGCTTGTCTGCTTATCCGCCTGACAGCTTGTCTGCTTGTCCGCTCGACTGCTTGCCCAACCACCTGCAATTACGGCCCCTGCTGCTTTGCTGCTGTTTGCTGCTGTTTGCACTTATCGCTGCCTGTGGCTGCTGACTTATCTTGCCCCTTGTGTGGCGTGTGTGGCAGGACCAAGTGACGACTCAGCAGCTGTACTGTGTGGTGCTGTGCCACCGTCGCGATGTGCCTTGCCTGCGGGCGCTCACCGCAGCGCACCTGCCGCTGCTCAAGAACATCCGTGACAAAGCGGCTCAGGCAAGGGCAGGGAGGGGTTGGAGGGGAGGGGGCAATCATGGGAGAAAGGGCGCATTGCGTACGGCTAGTGGTGAATGATTGGTGGCTCAGGCACTGTTGGAAGTCAATGAACGACCAGCGATGGGCTGTTGTTTGGGGAAACAGGCAGCTAGGTGATGGTGCAATGACGAACACCTGGTTGCTGGGTTTGGGGACCACGTGGAGGGATGAGGAGGCAGGGGTCGGCAGGGCGGAGTGCACGATCTCGTATTTTGACAAGGGTGGTGCAGGCTTGCTGAGCGAGATGCCTGGATTGCTGTGCCGCAGGCCATACTGGACAAGTATAAAGTCCCCGCCGACCAATTGCGCATGTACGTCCACTACCCACCATCATACTACCACTTCCATGTGAGCATGCTGGCGGGTGCTATGCGGACAAGGGCGCAAAGCTCGCTGCGCTGCCTTGTATCTGCCAGCTCTTCTGCGTGGGCCAGGTCACAATGTGGCAAGCCGACGCTTATGGTGCCTGCTTTGCTTGGAGCAGGTGCATGTGGTGCACGTCAAGTCCTACGGGTTTGGCTCGACAGTCGGCAAGGCACACCTGCTGGATGACATCATCGGTGAGTCGCAGCAACGTCTCGCAAGGCTAGCAGGGCTAAGAGTGTAAATGTGGACATGGTGCCTGGGCTGTTGTGATTGGATCCTAGAAAGTGGCGAGTGCTTCGTCATGCTCCACAAGCAAGCAGCACGTGGCAGCGCTCAGCTCAGCAATTATACAGCAGCAGTGGCCTGGTGCAACAGTGAATGTCGGTAAATGACGTGATGGATTCACAATGCTGTGTAGACAACATCGAGACCTGTGGCTCTGACTACTACCAGCGGCGCAACTTGACGCTGCAGCTGGGCGAGAATGATGAGCTGTGGCAGCAGCTGTCTTGCAGTTCCCTGCAAGACAGCTTGCCATGGCAAGCCAAGCGCTTGCGGCAGACATGAATTACGCGCTTTGCCCGTTGTACATGTACAGTATGATACAGCTCATCAAAGTGCAGCAGAGTTGTGTTTCGTTGCAAAACAATCTTTTGGCATCAGTATGAGCCGTTTGGCCCGCCCACACACAAGGCATTCCAAGGCAACAGATCGCTCGCATATGTTTCAGGGCGCGCGGTGCACGCTGACAGGCAAACAACTTTTTGCTTGTGCTTGATAGCGTGCAGTGGCACGCTGCCGCAGATAACCAGTGGCAATGGCAAAATCGGACCCGCGTTGGCGCACCAGCATGTGCCGACACTGGAACCAGGATGGCTATTGTTCCTACGGCAACCGCTGCCATTTCGCTCACGGCGAACATGAGCTGCGGGTGAGGCGCTGGATCGATCCCGTGCAAAAATCAGCGCCCAGAGCAGGCACAGTCCGTCTGTGCACCACCCATTGTCATGTGCAGCATACCCACCGAACGCTGACGCCAGGATTGCTAACACCTTGTGAACGACGCTGCTGCCCTGCACAGCCCTTTGGCGGCCAGACAGAAACAGACCGCTGGCAGCGTGGCTCTGATACAGCGCCCTCCACCACCCACCCTTTCAGCAGCAGCAAGGCGCCGCACTTCAAGACCTCCCTGTGCTGGGTGTGGCAGCGGGACCCACAGGGCTGCAAGTACGGCACGTCGTGCGTGTACGCGCATGGCGAGGCCGAACTGCGGCCAAAGCAGGACTCGCCATCCCCCATTACCCGCCAGGTCTCGGCACCGGCGCCACAGAAGCCTGCGTTGGTGCCGCCAAAGAGCAGCCGGGAGGCGGAGCAGCTGGTGAAGCGCGCAATGGAGGAGGGCGACACCAACGCGCTTCGTGTGGGGCTGGAGTACCTTGCACGAGAGGAGCAGGTGAGGGACAGGCATGAGTGCCGGGTGCTTGACCTGGGCTGTCGTGTGTGCCTGCCCTGCTGCCTGACGGACCAGCAAGTCAGGGTGCTTGGGTGACCTGGAGCTTATGGAGCTTGTCACTCAAACCTCGGCAGACAACGTCGGCGGTCATAGCATGCACACACGCTGAGCGGCTGAGGGTTTTGCACAGTGCTTACGGTCATTGGACCGGCCTGCTAGCCCTATACTGCAGCCCAGGCTTGTCTCGTGACTGCTAGGATCGCCGCCCCCGCTGTTGCTTGCTTGCAGAAGCGTCGTCGTGGCGATGTGCGGCCCAAGTCCGCACACGAGCTGCTAGCAGAGCATGAGCTTGAGGCTGAGGGGCGAGGCAAGGAGCAAGACGAGGAGGATGAGAGGGAGGAGGATGGCGACAGCGATTCAGAACGAAGGGAGCAGGAGGGCAGCGGCGATGGCAGCGCGGGGTCGCCGCAGGACGGGAGTAAGCAGGCGTCAGGGGGCAAGCCAGCACCATGGCGGCGTATGCAGCTGCTGCTGCCGCGGCAGCAGCTGGCCAGCTACCTATCAGCAGCAGTGGTGACGTACGCTAGCCCCGAGATGACGCGGGAGGTGCTGCGTTTGTGGAACAAGCAGGAGCATGGGTGCTGGACACTGCTGCTGTCGGCAGGCCCGCTCGGCACGGGCACGGCGGGCGCTGCTCGTAACGCTGACGACGGCAACGGAGTGGCGGGGCAGGGTGGCGGGGGTGACGCAGAGGTCGGACACAAATGCGTGCTGTTGCATGACCTGGTGCGGCAGGCGTTCGCTCCTGTGCCGTCGGTGCCGGTGCAGTCAGTGATGGATGCCGTGCGGGTCATCACGGGCGTGCGGCCGGGGGCCGTGCTTGATCAGGATCAGGAGGGCAGGATCGCGCTGTCGGTTGCATTGAGGGGCTGCGCGAGCGATGCAGGGGCGGTACTGGGCAGCAAGGGGTCGAAGCTTGCGGTTCTGCTGGCGCCGCTGACGTATTTCACGTCCGAAAACGCCTGCCTGGTGCAGGAGGCGACGCTGGACTGGGCGTACAAGAGCCAAGTGTGGGAGGAAGCTGCGGTGAAGCCGCTCGTTGGGCAGGTGGAGGCGTGGTTTGAGGACAGGAAGCGGAAGCAGGCGCAGGCTAAGGAGCAAGATGAGATGCAGCGCAACGGTAGCGCCAGCCTCCCGCCGGCATGCAGCGGCTCATTTTCCACAGCGGCAACGGCGGCGGTGCCACGGCCGGCCGCTGCCACACCGGCTGCAGCACAGGCGCCGAGTGCTGCCGCTCCTGCGCCGTCAGTGCCGCCGCCGCCTGTCCCCCAGCGCCTTGCTGGGCCTCCTCCCGTTGCTTCCAGCGTGTCTGCAGTGGGGCCAGCGCCGCAGGCGCCCTCACCACGTCAGCCTACGGCGGGACCACCGGGCTTCCCTGGTGGTCCGCGGCCCACAGCAGCCTCACCCCCTGGCTTTCCTTTAGCAGGGCCTCACATGGCACCACTTCCTGCCAGTCCATACCCCGGCTCTGGTGGTCCATACCAAGCAAGTTCACACCCAGCTCCACACCCTGGCGGTCCTTACCCCGGCGGCCCCTACCCGGGGGCAATGTACCACCCGGATGCCCCTCCGCCACCATACCCAGGGGTTCAATACCCAGGGGGTCCATACCCGGGCCATCCCGCACCCATGGGGTACCAAGGCGGCCCACCCATGCATGGCCCGTTCATGGGTCCCCCTCTGCCCTACATGCAGCCCGGCCCAGCAGCACGGATGCCTCCCGGCTTTGGTCCCGCACCTGAATCAGTGGCACCGGGTGGGGCAATGCCACCCGTTGCAGTATTACCCATTCCGATGCCTCCGCCCATGATCATCAGGCCGGTGATCCAGTCGGTGCTCCCTCACCTGCCCCGCCCGCCTCCCCCAGCAGTGATGATGCCCCCTCCGGGTACAGCTCCATCTGCCCAGGCCCACCCCCAGGCGGAAGGGCTGCAAGTGCATGGTGCCGGGTGCCCTTGGCATGGCGACTGACATCAGTCCGCTAGGCTTGCGCTGTACGAAACAGCTGCCTACAACTGGAGGGCCAAGCCTCTACGAGGTGATCGCCCCTACCGGCTGCTGATTCTGTGCTGGCAGACAGTTAAAGGCAAAATGCATGGTCTTATGATCAGTGTGGTTCAGCAGCCTCCAGGCCATCCAGAGCTCCCAAGGATTTTCAGGAGAGATGATGAAGTGGCTTGGGCCAGATGAAGGGCCACCGCGCACGTCTTCTCGACAGAGGCATTTGAGGATGCAGATGCTGACTTACAGCCCACAATCACTTGCGGTTGTTGCATGTTCTCGCAAGTGTGCGCTGTCCTGATGAGGGCTTTCTCATTTCAAGGACACACCAGCATCATCAAATTACCCAAGTCCCATAGATTCAAGATGCGGCAGGTACATTGGAGGCACAGGGTGAGTAGACGGGATGCCGCAGACCTTGCTGCACTACAATGCAGCATTGTGGTGCAGCGATGCAAGTTCTCATTGAAGTGTTGTTGCATGGTTACTTGCTATGCTTGGAAGGTTACTGGTACTTGCTATTACGGATCCATTCCTTGCAGCAAGCTCCTTGTGCCCCTGATGCATGTCTGACGCTTGACACTCCGTTGGCATGAAGCACGTTTTTCATGTCGCTGACACTTCTCGCACAGCAACATGCAGTTTCAGCAACTCACAGCTGCTCCTGCCACATCTCAGCTGTGCGGCAAGTCTGTATGCTGAGCACAGCGTCAACGCTTGCTGCCTGCTCACAATGTGGGTATGCTTGTCCGGCACCCCTGAACAGTCACCGCAGCAACGATCAGATTAAGAATCCCTTGTGCCTTGATGGTGCCCTGTGGTCAGTATACTGTCCAATCTCGCTGTAGTACCCCGCTGCTGGGTGCGTATGCCCTTACGAGACAGGTGGCTTTGGCACAGCATGGCTGAAACCTTTGACAGCGACAGCCGCACATGAATCTAGGTCATGTTAACCTGGGCCACATGGTGCAACCAACAGGTGCAGGCGCATGGCATCAAGGCGCTGCCTACAAAAAAGCTATTGCAGGCGTTGAGCATCCCACGTCGCACAGCAAAGTGACACACGCCTATCCTTACCTGCTGACCTGTAACAGGGGGGCAAAGACGCCAGCCCCCTGCTTGCGTTACATTCACGAATGCCATTCCCCTGCATCCCTCGATTGGCGTGGGTGCCACCATGTCACTGCCACGGCGTTCAGGTGCTGCAAACACCTGATGCGCGCTGGATGTCTGTTGGGTCTCCAAGGCAAAGAAAAACAGCTACTGCTGAAGCCGGACAGTAAACAGGCAGCGAGAGGCCATGAATGTCTTTTGCTATATCAACAATCAGACATGCTGATCAAGAGTGCAAGAGGCCAAGCTGAGAGACCCTTGTGATGGGCAAAAGCTGTTGACCCCGCACACAGCGGCAGTGCAACGAGCAGCAAAGGGTGTGAACGACAACAACACATCTGGCCAAAAAAACAATTGTTGGTTGGGACTGAGACAAAAGGCACGCATTTAGTAACCGCGGTGACCTTTTCTTCTATCCCTTGCAACAGGCTGTGCACCATGGACATT
Organism: Chlamydomonas urium; assembly: GCA_039880955.1. NCBI lineage: Eukaryota > Viridiplantae > Chlorophyta > Chlorophyceae > Chlamydomonadales > Chlamydomonadaceae > Chlamydomonas > Chlamydomonas urium. The sequence continues at coordinate 9,023 of JAWZTI010000408.1, forward strand.
GCTCTGTCCAGGTGATGCGGCTGCTTTGCAATCAACAGTCCACATATCTTATAAAAATCTCCCTTGAAGACAAACGTACACATGTGGCTTGTGCTTCGAATCCCAAAAGGCTGACAACCTCCAGGCAGCCGCCTGAGACTTCTTCTTCTCGCTGTGCCTCAGGAGCGCACCCAACAGAAAGCATCAATGCAGCGGTGCCTCACGACTGTCGTTACTCACTCGGCTAAAGGTCGGCCAAGATCTCACCTTGGCGGCTCCTTTCTGACCGGCTGATCAGGTGTCAACCCACTGTGTCGAACGGCGACTTGACCTCATGAATGAATCGACGAGGCCCCAGCCTCCCGGAGTACAGCACCCACGGCTTTTGTTTCCCTAAACGAATGTGCTACCAACCACCCTCCCTGCTCCAAACGCAGGCCCTCCCTCCCACAAGCAGCCCCTACGCAGCTCTCAACGCCCTTGCGCTTGTCAGCATGCACAACGCCTTCGCCACGCGCGCAATCCGACGCTGTCTGTCACCCACTGTGAATGGTAAACGCAGTACCGCTCTTGTCATGGACAAGCTTGCTCTGCACGCCAGCCAGCACTCACATTCAGACCCACACCAGGCATGCAGCCTGTGCGCTCCTTGTAAGTTCAGTTATCTGTGATCGGCGCGGATCAGGTACCGGGTTGGGATTAGATGGTGTCTGAGCCTGAACGGCCACTCAATGCAGACTCTGCTCGTAGCTCCTCATCCAATCATGCTGGACACCATGCCCTGAGCTGTGTTGCATTGCTTCGCGGTGCCACGGATGTGTACCTGCGCCGGCTGGTCGCGGGTCGCAGGCAGCACCACGACATGCGCTCCCGACACTGTCGCGACCATCTGACGCACGTGGCTGCTCACGCTGCCCAGCTGCAGTGGCGTCAGGGGCATGGACACCACCACCTCTGCGTTGGGGTCCACGGCCGCAGCAGGCGTGGATGTGGATGCAGGCTTGCTGCCGATGGGGGCCAGGGGACGCGAGGGGTCGAACAGGCAGCTGGCAGTTGTGCGGCCTGAGGGGGGGNACACAAGCAAGTGCATCAAAGTCAAGGGCCGCCAAGAACTGTGTTCAGATGAGCAGAGGAAGAGGCACGGGTACACAGGTCGCAGCACAACTGCAGCTGCATCACGGCGCATTTGCGGCGCTAGCAGGCGCTGCACGCTGCTACTGTCCGTCCAAGCTTGCTCACCTTGTGTGCCAAACAGGGCCAACGTGTGGTGCTGGTGCTGCAGGTCCTGGCTGAAGCACCTGCGCGCCTGCCCCAGGCTCGCGCCGACGCCACAGGCGAGCACGTCTGACAGCGCGCGCGAGGGCGCGCCGCTGCAGGAGCCATGCACGCTGCTATTCATGCTGTCGCCCCATGCAAACGCATCCTCCCCCTCGCAGGCGCCCTGGCCGCCCAGTGTCGGCGCCTCCAGCAGCTCAAGGTCAAGGCTGGCGTAGCCGCCGCTGGCGGCGGCAGCAGCGACGTCGGCCTGCTTGTGCAGTGGCACCTTGGCGGGGCGCAGCTTGGCTCGGCGCACAACCAGTGGCCGCTCCTGGCCCTCGGTCAGGCCCGGCAGCACATGTCGCATCGCCTTGAAGTGCAGGATGGCCTGCTCGGCGTGCTCGCGCGTCGCGTACCACACGAACGCGATGTGCGTGAAGCGTGCACGCTTGGTCTCCAGGTGCACCACTTTGCCGACCAGGCTGAGCAGCTGGTGCAGCTGGCCCTCGGGCAGCGACTTTGGGATGTTGCCGACGAAGAGCTTGATGGCGTTGGGGTCGCAGCCAGTGGGAGGTCGCTCCGCCGGCGCCGGCGCCGCAGCAGTGGTGCAGCCATTCGGCGACAGGTGCAGGACCTCGGAGGGGTCCTGGGAGCTCCAGGAGCTGAGCATGTCATGGTCTGCGTTGGGGCTGCCGCTCCATTGGGTCTCGCAGGGTCTGACGCCAGGCATCTGGGTGCGCATCAGGCCGGCGAGGGAGCTGGGGGCCAACACGGGCGCTTGCATCGGACGGGCGAGCCACATGTCGCAGGACATGTTGGCAGACGTGCAGGCCTCTTGGAGCATGGGCATGCCACCCAAGCCTGGAACAAGGGCATGGGGTTCAGGAAGGGTAGGGGGGCGAGGTGAGTGCGGATATATGCGGCGAGGCGAAACAGCAGTGCACTGAGCCAGCCAGGCGGAGCGCTGCAAGATGCGTACCCCTGGCCTGTTGCACTTACGCATCATTTGAGGTGCTGGTGGTGCGTGGATGCTGGGCTGGCGTGGGGGTGGCATGGCCATGAAGGGCAGCTGTGTCCTCAGGCCCCTCAGACCTGAAAGCCCACTCAGTGCTGCCTCCAGGCTGCCAGGCAGTTGCTGGGCGCCAGGGTTGATGCCAAGCAAGCCATCAAACCTGCCATCCGTGCCCCAGTTGCCTGCTGCCTGTGGAGTCACAAGCATGGGGACGCTTGATGGGAAAGAAGCCCACCACTGCACTGGAGTCAAGCAGGACTGCAATGACTGCAACGACCCGTCGCCAATGCAGAGGCACAAGCCACGCAGTTCTGTGACTTCTTACTTGCACTTGCGTGTGATTCACGAGGGGCCAGTCGCAGGGCGCCCCCAGGCCGGGCACGACGCCGCCTGCTGATGTCAGGTGGTCGCTCTGCCCGGACCATCCAGTTGGTGAGGCGCCGCTGCTGCACAAGCACACATATAGCAAGGGCTTTAGAATGAGCGCTGGCTGCCTCCGGGACTGGGCCCAGGCTGTCGGAAGGCTGCATAGAAAGAATTTGTTGCGTCCCTTGGACGCCGCACCTTTGCATCGCCTTGCTGCGTGCGATAGATAGATTGCCGCCGCACATGCTGTTGTTTGCACAACGGTACCGGCAAGAAGCTCACGCCGAAGCTCTCAAGGCGCGTCCCTGGGCAGCTGTCGCGCTGCCACAGCACGTTCCAGTAGCGCTAGGAAGAAAGGACTAAGTGTCGATGAGCAGCCCTGCGCCTTGGCCCCACACTGCGGTCAGGGCCCTTTTTAGTGGCAAAACACTTCTTCTGCTTTCCGGCGCAAGCTCCGGCATGTTTCGGCACGCCGCTCAAGCCAGGCACTGTGCGCCCAGCACGCCAGCCCTTGCCCGGCGGCGAGAAAGTGATGGTGACCGCTTTGCGCCGAGTCTGCTGGTCATGGTTGCAGCTATTAGGGGAGGGGTAATCCATGAAGGGGAGCTCCCTACTGTTGGCTAATCCATGAAGGGGAGCTCCCTACCTTAAAAAACATGCCTAGCAGGAGAGCTGCTGTGCAATGCCATATGGCAACACGCGTGCACGGCACTTCACTGCTGGAAGCCCTTGGCCAAATTGGGAAACAGCGTTGAGACAAACTCCTGATACTGGATCAGGCCATCGCCATTCTTGTCAAAGGTGCGCATCGCCTCCTCCAGAACCTGCAGGGCGGGGAGCACAGACATGCCTTGCACAACAGCTTCCCACTGGCAGCCTGTGCGCAACGCGTTGGCCTCTCTTGTTCTGATGATGCCAGCACGGCTTAGAGTGCATGTGATAAGCTGCGCTCTGCCCAGAGCATGACCCAATGCATCGCCCAGGAAGCGCCGTGCACAATGCACACGCAACATGTAGCTCTCACCTCCAAGCGGATGTAGATCCCCATGCCATGGAAGGCGTCTAGTACCTGCGCAACATCACCACCGGCAAGCACGTTGAGAATGCTGCGGCGCTGCAAAGCTGTGCAACCCACAGTTGCCGCAAACTGCCACTGCCTACCGCTCGCTTGTCCAGTGCACCGCTCCCATCACGGTCGATGAACTCAAAGGCTTGCACCAGCCGCTCATGGCTGATGCTGCGGCCGCTGTTCTTCAGCTGCAGTTTGAACAGTGCCATCTGCAGCGCTGCATACAAGCTTTGCATCTGCACATAGCACGCAGGACGTTGATAGCGTTGAGCACAACCGAAGGTTAGCCATGGAAATTCTCCATCTTTCGAAAAAAGCAAAAGCCGTCGGGTTGGGGGCTGAAGGCAACATGCAGAAGTGGTCAGCGCGCTCCTCTTGCATTGCCTGGTCAGGTTGAACGGCAGCTGACTGCCCCTCACCTCGTGCGCATCCTTGTGCCTGCCGTCAGCCCCCCGTGTCCGGCTGACATACAGCTGGGTGAAGTAGTTCAGAGGGCCCTCCACGTCTGGGCGGCCCCAGTCTCGCACAGTGATGTAGCCCCTGCCTGCTGAGTCAAGCCTGCAGCAACGACAGCGCAACACTTTTGACAATAAAGCACAGATGCAGCGATTATAGCGGATACAAGCTCGTCTTGCAGCCAAGGGGCTACACCAAGCTGGCAGCTGTCTGCAGCTGTCTTGCAGTTGCCTCACCTAGAGAAGAGGCGCTGCACCTGGCCATGCTTCATGCCCACAGCAACGCCAGCCTGCTCAAATATGGAGAACGTAACACGGCCTTTGCCATGGGCATCCAGGTCCTCAAAGACCGAAAGCACCGTGCCGCGCGATGGACGCAGGGCCGCGGCTCGTGTGGAGCCGTCGATGAGCATGGAGGTGGCGATGCGCGGCGTCTTGCGTGCGTTTCCAAACAGTTGTGAAGCGAGCGGTTGTTGTGACGCTCGACCTGCTGGTAGGCCACAGTTGGCTGTACATGCGTATGCTGTGGCCGTGGCAGTTGCTCCTGGCCACGGGGGTGGCTTGGCAGATGCTATTGCCTTTGCACTGTACAGAGGGGCTGACTGCCTTGGCAGGGGTGCGCCGAGCGCGCTGTCGTAGCTCCTTGCCAGCCGAGCGTGGCTGCGTCCATAAGCCCAGCCGCCTGCGCCGGTCCGGCCCGTCACCCCTGCGCTGGTGCTAAATCGAGCAACTACGTCAGGGTCGCCGCCTCTGCCGGGGCGTACACTGGTGTGCTGCGCGCTGGCGGTGGTGTTCGGCCGCAGCTGGCGCTGCATCTGCGCAAGTTGCCGCCCCTCAGGCTGTGGCGGCGGTGCCGCTGCTCTCGCCCAGCCCACAAGGTGAGCTGACTGTGGCTGCTGTGCAGGCTGTGAGACATCAGACCAGCCGCGTTGACACCTGCTGCTGTCATCGCCTGCTGTTGACCCCAGCCGCTGACCCTCGTGTGGCGCGCTTGGTGTGGGCCGCTGGAAGCTGCAAGCCATGCTTTTCAGCCTGCTTGCCACCACTTGCTGCATTGCAGTACGTTCCGCAGGTGACAGGCTGCTGCTGACAGCGTCACTGGCTGTGTGCTCAGGGGCAGTGAAGGGGCGCTGGCTGCTGAAGGCCTGGTGAGATGCTTTCACGTGCCCGCTGCTCATGGCAGTGGTTGGCATGAGAGCACTACCCTGTGGTGCGTGCACACGAGAGTGGCATAGTCACAATTTGTTGTCAATCATTCAATGGCAAGCGCTGACATGACGACACAGCCGCCAGTACCTGTGAATGTGACGCTGCAAAGTGACGGCGGAAGAAGTCGGTGTTGGGACTCTGTGGCATGTTGTGACCATAGGCCTTGCTGCATGCCTCAGCTGCTGTGCTGGGTGTCACTACCCCTGTGCAGGGGCACATGAGCACGAGCAAGCCCGGGAATTCTTCGACCTCGCAGCCACAAGTATACAGTGTCGCAGGCAATGCACGGAGCATGCGCGATGTGGTGGCACTGGTGCTTCAAGGCCGCGTGCGCTCCAACCTTCAAGGGGCGACAAGGACACCAACGTCGGCGCGCTGTCCATCGGTGCGCGTCTGTGCCCCTCGAGCTGTACCCGCCCAGCACCACAATGCTGAGCGGTTGCAGGCTTTTGCTCAAAACCCAACAGTAGTAGAGTGTGGGACAGACTTACTTTACCTGTTACCTGTTTTCTTTACTAAACAATGGTTTCATGCGCATGCGTGTATTGCATGCATGTGAACAAAGGAAAGTCACCAACATCAAACCGAAACTGCTAACACATTAGCCAACAATCATGGCTCCACTACCATGCTGCAGCAGACCAGCCTCTCCATGGAACAGTGCCACCTGCATAGCACAACCAATGCAGCACAAGCGATGTGGTGAGCGACACGCACTGTGGTGATCATCAATGCCCTCAATGAACCTTGGCAAAGACATTCACGTAGCCACAGGTTTCAACCCGCCGCCCTGTGTAGAACACCATGGCATCTACACAAGCTTCCTGCACACCTGGGAACCGTTGATGTACTTGTGGTGTGCACCGTCCTTGTCCACTGTTACCAGGCGAATACAGCCTCCCGAGCTGGAGTCACTGGACATGGCCAGTGCGATGGCCTCCTCAACAAATGCCTCTGCCTGCTCACGGGTGAAGCCATCCCTGTCAAGGCACAACCAAAGCAGGAACGGCGACAGAGGAGCATCAAAAGCAAGGCCCTACGCTACAGTAAGGCTGGGCGCGTGGCACACCGCAACCAGCTACGCAGTTCCTGCCCAAGCCGACATCATGCCCAGCACAAATTGCATTGCAAACTCATGACGTCTCATTGTTGAGGCCTGGCTGAATGCAGTTGCGCGCGGTTTCTTCCCCTTTTCACACCTGAACGCTTCATCACAGTAGCCCCAGATGTAGGTGCTGCCTGAGCCATCAATCGCCCACTTCTCATTGGATAGGGTGCCGCCGATCGGGCACCCAAACACCTGCCCCCCGTTGTGTGAGTCATAGCCAGCGATGATCAGGGCACCCACAAGGTTGTCCTTGTTGTTGTAGTTCATCTGCGTACCATGGTCCAGCCATAAGGTCACACATCGCTCGGAAGGTAGGCTGGTAAGCTGCAGTCATGCCCAATCTGGTCAATTGATGCAGCACTGGCATCCAAGATTGCTGTGATGCAATTCAACATGAACCCATTTGTTGCACATGCCACTGTAGGATCCCATGATATGCCTTGCTGGCCCAAACCCCACCTGCATGACTAGTTTTGCGACTGTCTCCACGCTGGCCTGCTGCTGTGTCTCTGCTTCCAAATTGTGGACATAGTAGTTGACTGCGCAGCATGCACATCATGTGCAGATGTCAGTCGGTATCAAAGGATCTGTCGAAACACCCCATGCATGACCAATGACTACAGCAGACTTGCACCCATTCGCACCATAGTCGCTGACTATCTGTGCATCTGGTGCACTGCCGGACCTCAGCAGGAACACATGGTCCGCCAGTGCTGCGATCTTGTTGGAAGCCCTGTTCGAGATGTAGTTGCCCACGCTCACACGTCCATCCGCACCCAGCACAACACCGCCGTTGTAGGCGCATGCGACGATGGTGGTACCCGTCGACGGTGCTTCGCCATTGCTGGGCACTGGTTTGCACTGTCCAAACGCGCGCATTGCTCGGTGCTCAACCTGTTGCAGACCAACTTGGTTCAGTCCCTGACGTTAAGGAGCTTTATCTGCGAATTGCAGCTGGTGGGGTTGAACCCTCTCGCGAGGGACTGCTCTCACACAAGTTCACACCTCAAAGTTGGCCCTCATGCCACATCATGGCATATAGCACAACTTCAACAGTGCATGCCCTTCTTCACAAGCTTCAGTGCTTGCAGCTGCAAAGGGGCAGGCAGACAGGCCACCACCGTTGCCACCAGGGGCTGCCAGCAGCAGCAGCAGCACGCACAGCTGCTTAGACACATCACTGCCGAGCCAGCAACCCGCAGCAGGCACCATGGCACGGTCAAACCTTGTGCATCAACCCTCAACACCGGTATAAGCAAGGGCGTCAGCAGCGGCAGGTCCCAGACAGCAACAGCACATGCAGCAACCGCTCCGAGCCCTGATAGCTACAGCGCGGCACAGGAGAGCACCGCTCAGCAGAACAGCAGCAAGGCACGTGCAGACAGTAACAGCTCAGCTACGCTACCTCTGACACCGAGGGATGCCAGGTTTTTTTTCGTTCGCCTGGCTACCTACCGGCCTCAGCAACTAGTGGAGCGGCGCTGGCAGCTGCCACAAGCATGCCCATACTCTCCAGACCTTTTCCAGCAGGCGGCAGATGCTGCAGCTGCTCAGCCGCGTGCTGTGCTGGGGGGGCTGTCAGACCAACAGCTGGCATACGTGGCGGCCGCCTATGCTGCTGCACAGCACCCGCATGCAGGTAAGTCATGGGCGTGCACACAGTGCTGGGCACAATGCAGCAGGCCGTGACCGGGTGGTTCTGAAGCACCTGCCAGCTGCAGCACGCTGAGGAGATTCGCTTGCTGGCTGCCCACTTGTCGGTGTGCAGGGCTGATGCAAGCGCTCAGCGACACTTTGACTCAGGCAATGTACATGCGGGCTGCGGCGCTCGCAGCAGCGCAGGCGGCACAGCAAGCACACGCTCAGAATGAGACGCCAGACATGAGCCAGCACCTGCAGCGCCTCCCCAGCCCAAACCATCCACGCCTCCTGACTCTGCGGTCAGCGGGCGCCATGGCAGGCGCGTACGCACGCCTGGGAGCACGCCATGTGCCGCTGTTCCGGGCGCTGTCCGCCTGGCTCAAGGGCGCGTTCAGGGGTGGTGCGCTGCGCCCGAAGGCCAAGTCCCAAGGCCTGTGGCTATCGGTGCTGCTGTGGTCCTTCTCCCAGCTTGCCCTGTATGACGCAGCCCTGTGGGAGGAGCTGTCGCGGGCGCTGCAGGCAGAGCCCAAGTGGGTGACGCTGCTGGACGCGAACGACGTGCTGAGGCTGGCGTGGGCGGCGCGCAGGGTGCGACATCACGATCCGCTGCTGATGCGCACGCTGCAGCTCAGGGCCACCACTCAGGTGAGGTGGGGCGCGCGAATGCACACACTCGACAGTGCCTGGCTGCTCTGCAGGGCAGCGCTGCTCATTCAACATGCTGGAGCACGCAACTCCACGTGGACCTCGCCCTCTGCACAAGATTGCTTATCGAGGTATGTTTGTTGCTGAAACTTTGCCTCACCGCACCACCTGTGTTGTCACGTCCTGTGCTGGCCACAGGTTGGCAGGCTGTCGATGCACGACCTGGGTGCAGCATGGGTCATGCTGGCATCGGCCGGTTGGTCTCACCCTGATGTGCTAGAAGCACTGGCGAAGTCGCTTCGCGTCAAGGCCAGGTCGCTGCCGCCCGCAGTGCTTGTAGCGACGCTGGCAGCACTTGCGGCGCTGCGCCTTGCAGACGAGCAGCAGCGGCAGCAGCAGCAGGCGGGCAGCGGCAGGAGCAACATGGCTGCAGCAGCCTGGCAGGCGCAGCGCGGCGTTGTGGCCGAGGAAGTGGATGAGCCCTGGCGAGTGCGGCATTTGTGCCTGCCAGATAAGCAGCTGTTGGAGCTGCTGGACTTACTGGCAGTGTGGAGCGCAAACAAGATGGTCAACTTCCGCCCCTCTGAGGCCGCCGCAGCGCTGCACGCGATGGGATGCCTGCGCTACCGCAACACCTGGGCCCTCTACAAGATCTGCGCCGTCCTGGCAGGGCCCAAGAGGAACGCACTTGCCAGGATGAGCAACAGGCAACTACTGGTGGTGATGCGGTCGCTTGTCAGCCTGGGCTACACCCCGCCCTGGCTGGTGCGGGCCGCATCGGCTGCCGTGGCGACGCGGATGTCATCACTGCCGCCACAGCTTGGCAAGGGGGCCGCTCGCGCTGGTGAGCCTGGGCGAAATGCGTCGCAGAATCACGACAGATTGGTTGCCACTGATTCAGACGACGCGCTGCGACAGCTGGCAGCAGTCATGGCCGCACTGGCTGAACCACCCGTTGGCTGATGCTTTGCGGCTGTCACCCCTTCTTCATCTTCCTGCCCGAGCCTTGCAACCCTGGACATGCAGCTGTTAGGCGGACCGCTTTGTGACCCGACACAGCTGCCTGTCAACTTCAGCCACAGTAGTGCAACCATGTTGCAGTCATGCAGGTGCAGTTTGACAGCAGTAACAGGCTGTTATGTTGATCTTGACTCTCCGCAAGGTGTTACAAGGTTACGCCAGGGAATCCCACGCCCTAGTTGCAAATCCCAGAGTTACCTATCACCGTCACTTTTTCACGCACTACGCACAAGAGTAAGAGCAAATATGCAGTCCACTGCAATTGCACCATGGCAGCCTGAAGACCCGAACAAAGGGTCAACTAGGGCTTTTTTTCTCTCCAAATGTATTCTGATCAGGAAGCATGCATGTGGCACTCACAAAGTAAATTGCGGGTACATTTCATGGAAGACAAGCCGCATATGCAGCTCACCTCACACGTTCATTTGTTTTATCTCTTGGGTCAGAGTGTACCTGGAGCAACTTGCATGTGTTGACTCGAGCTCCATGTCAAGGTGCTGCCAAGCTGACAGGATGGTCACACCAGAGACAATGAATGTTGATCTACGGGGTGAGCCAATCACCAATGTCAACGTCAATGCCAACGCCAGTCACCTGGCTGCACTGTGCCGACCATCAATGGCGCCGCCCGCCGCTGCCTGCCAGCAACCTGTGTGTACAGTGAGTCGTATGCCGAGGATGTGCGTTGTGGCATGACGGTGCCGGCGGCATGGGCAGGGAACTGCTGCTGCGCCATGGCCACGGCCTGCTGCCAGGAGTTGCAGCCCTGTCAGCAGATGCTGAGCTCTAGGTAGCGATTTCCAAGGTAGTGCCGGTTGAGGTCGCGAACAGCGCGTAGGGCCTCTTGTGGGTTCACAAACGTCAGCCTGGTGCAGGGGCAGGGCGCACGGCGATTGGATTCTTACAAGCGTGGCACAGCAGCCACTCTGTCACAAGGGACGCTCCGCCTCAAGGCATCATTACGTCTGCCGCCCTGCCCTGCACAAGATCGCATTCTGAAACGCATGCCGCCGAGTCAGTACCAATATGCTCACCAAGCTTCGCCGCTCGGCCTTCCCAGGCTGTCCAGGCCTATCTGCAGCGAGTCCGGCAGGTACTGGTAGCTCTGGAAGAAGGTGAGGATCTCGGCGGGACTAGAGCGATACGGAAGGCCTCGTACCTTGAGCGTGGCGCTGGCTGGGTTCTGGCCTGCATGCGCTGGGTGCAGGATCTGGGCTGCTGCTGGCTGCAAGATGTTGGACACCAACACAGGGTTGTGCTGGTGCATGACCTGCCCCGGCTGCATCGCCAGGCCAGCGCCTGACAGGTTCTGAAACTGCGCTGGCAGTGGGATTGCCTGTGCACCTTGTGGGCCCGCGTTGTACGCAGGAGTCCTGACAAGGGGTGCAGGACACCAAGGGGAGAGTCGGCGTTGCGTTCTGCATGGATGCACGCAGGACATGGTTGCGGCTGCACAAAACTGCGTGCATGCTCTGCGCACTCACCATCCACGAGCCTCCATTGGCATCTGACCAGCGACGGCAGAGGGGTGGTTGAGAGCCAAGCCCATGCTGACCAGCTGCGGCCGCGCCGTGGGGATGATGGCTGGCACCAGATGCAGCGGCCCCAGAAACGCCATCCGATTGCGCTGCTGCTGCTGCTGGCGCATAAGCCGGGAGCGCAGCTTGGCTGCATTGCCTGGAATAGCCAGCGTACCTAGCCTAACCTGCTCCTCCATCTCGGTCACAGGCACATGCAGCAGCCGCACGTACCGCTCGCCGATGAACTCGCCGTTCTTCGACAGAGCCTGCGCAGGAGCAGGCACCCAAGCACAGCGCGCGGCGAGTCAGTGCGTACATCGAGGATATCCCATCTTGAACGCCTGCCCGCGCTCTGTCCCCCGGGCTCACCCGCAGCGCCTCCTCCTTGTCTTGGAACTCGGCGAAGGCCTGCGCGAGGAATATGTGGAGGGTTACTGGCGATGCTGTGGCTGTCCGGCCGTCAGGTTGGATGACCCATGCAAGTTGTGCTCACCAGGCCGCTGGGCCGGCCGTCTGGCTCAAAGACGAAGCGCACGGACAAGATGCAGTAGTCTTTGAAGAATTCCAGTACTTGCTGCTCGGTGGTCGAGTAAGGCAGCCCTGCTTTGTGAAAGCGCGGGGATTGTCAGCGGTCTGGGAGGGGCTGTTGCACACACATGGCGCCAGCACACGCGAGCGTAGCACACGCACCCTTCAGCTTGAGGATGGCGCTGCTCTCCGCGCTCTTGTTGGACGCCGGTTGTTGTGGTGAGTGCGTTTGTGACACCCCGGGCCCTCCAAGCTCGTCGCCATCCAGGCCGTCACCCGTGGCACCGGCTGTGTGACCGGCTGCTTCAGCCGCTGGGGCTACCCCGGGCGCTGCATTTGTCTTGGCTCCATCGCCCACTGCCGAGTCGGGAACCGCCTCCCGGGTGGCCATCACCGGCCAATTGCGTAGGCTTGGACCGCCCTGTCAGAGCACCTGTTGTATCAAAGCTTCGTGGAAAGCCATGCACGTTCACACAGAAGTTTGCTCCCACACCGACGTCAATTACCAGCATGGCCAGATTGGCCTTTGGAACAAGCACAGCCTCTAGTCATTGCAGAATTTACAACCTGCTGAAAGCAAGTTGCTCACAGCACGTGTACAGCCGTGGGCTTGCTCCATGCCTCCCAAGCACACCAAGCAGCAACAGCAGCAGCGGGGAAAGACGGCGCAGCAAGTTGCGCACAAGGCAGGCGGCTCAAAGAAGTCCGCGCCATCGACGTCGGGGCATGCGAAGCATGCGAAGCACAAGTACGCACCAGGCGGCGCGAAAGGCGGCGTAGGCAAGGACAAAGCCAAGTCCAAGGCCCCGCAGGGTCTGGCAGCTACTTTGGGAGGCTTTGGCGGCGGCCTGTTGCAGGAGGCTCTGGGTGACTTGCATGAGGCGGGCATCAAGGTGCCTCAGCGCCAGCCAAAGCAGCACGCTGGGCGGCCAGAGGTGGAGGCGATGCAAATGAAAGCAGCAGCAGCAGCAGCAGCAGCAGCAGCAGCAGCAGTGGAAGCAGCTCCCTTGCCAGCTCTGCAGCAGCCAACACCTCAGAGGACTGTCTCTGCCGCACCTGCACCTGCCAACATCTCGTCGTTGTTGGGAGGCTTCAAGCTTTGAGCGGCCAATGAGCAATGGCATGCAGGGGGCCATTAATCAGCGGATCAATTCTTCTAATAGCATGCAAGCTGCAAACATTCATTTCCATTCTTCGTGGCACTGCCAAGGGCTAATGCTGCATGCGGTGAACTGAACTGCGGCTGCTGGACAGCCAGGCTGCAAACAGGTGCTTGTCCAGCAGTTGCGGCACTGCATCTGTGTCAGGCACCTTGACTTTGAGTTGTAACAAGCGCAACTCAATAACTGAAACATTTGCAAGCATTTCAGTACCCCTTGAGCTGCCAATTGACAAGGAGCTAGTTGCTGCATATTCAGGATGTTGCCACTGATGCTGCCCGACTTGAATAGGCTGCTTTCGCATCAGTCACTGTCTGACAGCTGGGGCCGGGGTGTGCGCCGTGCGTAGGCTGGTCGTGCAGTGCCCGCTGCCCCAGCGCGCACTGTACGTCCTGTTGCAGCACCGTCGCCAACACAGGCAGCTGGCCCTGCAGCACTCGCAGCAGCACCTGCCTGCCACCTGTCTCCAGCAGTCGACAGCGTGGATGTCGCGCCAGCGCCCGCAGGGGCTGTCTGACCTGCCGCGGGTGCTGGCACTGCAGCTGGCGCTGCCGCCGACGTTACAGCGCCGCCGTCGTCCCGCACCGACACGGCCGTAGCGCCACGCACGAAGCTCGTGCCCGGTGTCCGCCTGAGCAAGGTTGCCCTCACCGCCGCCGCTGCGGCAGCAGCTGCAGGGGCCGCTGGCGCTGGTGCATCAGGCCCGGAGCTTCCGCTGTCGTCGTCACTGCTCCGAGTCACTGCCGCTCGCCTGGCCCTGGCCGCAACAGCCCTTGCCAGCGCAGCAGACACTCGGGACTCGGATTGGCCAGCGTCGCCCAATGTGGGCGCCCTTGAGCTTGCCTGGGCTGCCGCTGCTTGTCCTGTCCCTGTGCCCGTGCCCGGCCCTGGCCCTGCCTCAGGCCATGCACCTGCCGCGGCCGTGCTGTTCGATTGGACCCCAGCCCTTGCAGCGCCTGGCCCCAGCATGCCCGCAACTGCAGCTCCACTAGCACCCGGCCCCAGCCTCGCAGCTCCTACAACAGAAGCAGTGTCTGCGTGGGCCGTTGAGCCATCATCATCATCGCTGCCGCTGATTTCCGCAGATGCCGCTGGGCGCCGAAGTGCACCCGCTCTGGCTGGAATGTTCAGAGGCACACTCGGCCGTGGCCTGGCCGCATAGGTGGCAGCCGGCGGCTGACCAGGTGGCACGTCTGTGGCTGTCGGCGTGGCAGCGCTGGATCGCGTGGCTGCTGCAGCTGTAGCAACGGACCCAGCAGTGGGCCGTGACGACGGTGGAGCACGGGGCGGGGGCAGCGCCGCACCAGCACCCGTCACAAAGCCAGACGCCTCCCTGATGCCCTCACCTGCCCGCTGTGCCCGCAGCGCCATGCGCCGCGCCTGCCATGCGGGTATGAGGGCACCGTCATCAGACGAGTCAGACCCCAGAGGCGTGGACGCCCTGGGTGTGGTTGACGGCACGCTTGTGCCCGTCCGCCTGCCTGCCCTGAAGCCCGCGGCTGCCTTGCCGGTTCCTGTTGCTGCCGGCCCCTCGCTGTCATCAGAGCTGATCTCAGCGCTGGTGAGCCCCCGCCTAGCCGCGAGCCCAGGGCGGCTTGGCCTCTGCCCTGGCTGCGGCCTGGCTGCCCCAGCTGTGACCGCTGCCCCTGCCCCGCTCCGTCCCATGCTGACCAAAGCTGGTGCCGCCAGCGCTGCTGGCCGCATGGACGGCCCCACATATGCTACCACACTTTCGTCGCCGCTGCTCCCGGGGTGCGGCGGTTGCTGCAGGCCTGTGCCTCTCACAGCCGCCCCCGCCCACGTAGCTGCCGCTGCTCCGGCGCCCCAAGCTGCGGCTCCCACGGGCGGCCCAGGCAGCCTCACATCCGCCTCCGCCGCCTCCCCCTTACTGTCGGTGACGGTGTGATACGCTACGTTCCCTGCCGACCTGCCCGGCCCCTGGGACCTACCATTTGCAGCAGGCCCTCCTACCCCTGACGCAGCGAAAGGCGCGGGGCCCGGACCGCTCGGCTCGTCCCTTTCCCCCGCCAACACGTCGTTGACGCGCTGCAGCATTTGCTGCTGCATCTGCTGCTGTTGCGACGGGGCGCCTGACGGCGCCTGTGCTGTCAGGTCCAGCACGCGCTGCCCCAGGCCTCCGATCAGCTTCTGCAGCCGCTCGGGAGCTGCCAGGAAGCTGGCTGCACCTAGGGCAGTCTGCGCCAGGGGCTTCATTGCGGACTGCACATCCTCCAGCATGTCCAGCAGGCTCTCCCTTAGCTCATGGATCAGGTCAGGCAGCTGCTGTGCAGCTGCGGACCCCGCCGCAAGTAACCCCCCTGTCAGTAACCGCCCTAGCCCAGGGACACCGATGCCAGAGGCGGCGCCAGGATTGCCGGCAGCAGCGCGCTCCAGGCCCGAGTTGCAGCCAGCGCACAGGGCGACGATTGCATCTGTCAGCCAGGGCGTCAGCAGTCCGCCGATCGCCGGCCCCGATAGGCTTGCAAGTGGCAGCAGTACGTGCACCAGTGTCTGCACCTCAGCAAGCAGCTGCTTGCAAGCTGCCAGCGCGACCGCGGGCAGGGCCTTTCCCCCTGGTGTTGCGGCGCGGTCCATGCCCCCGGTGCTGCCCGCCACCGCAGCGTGGCCGCCGCTGTCGCCGGGCAGGGCGCCGTTTGCGAAATTGCGGCCCCACATCACGGTTGACATCTGCAGGCAAGAAGGCGCATAGCATGTGCACATCAGTGTCATGACCACACGTTTGCATTGACAAATCATGGTTTAGGGTTTACCTTGAGGTATGGATAAAGGGTTGGAGGCACTGACTCCGGTTTCCCAGCACAAGCAAGACACAAGAAAGACCTTTCGCTGCATGTGCCCACCAGCATAAGTGTGGGAATACCTGTGATTCACGTTCATGTACGGCAGCTGCGTTGTGCCATGGTATGCATGATTGCCTGTTACCATGCTGGACCCCACACCACCCTTCCACACCTGCCCCTGGAACGCATGGTCTGCCAGCAGCTTCCTCGCATCTTCTGCCGCCTGCGTGTACAGCTCCGCCACCAGACGAGTCAGTCGCTTACGCAGTACTCCTGCGAGTGCAGCATAGGCCACAGCCAAGTCCAATTGAGCCAAGCCGTGCTGAGTGCAGGGTGGGACGTCAAAGCAACAGCGCCGATGTGTACCAAGGAGAAAAGGCGACACCCAACACAGGGCCACTTGGCCGGCACACAGTTTTCAGTACGCGCTTGTTTAAGCTCTCGTCACCTTCCAGGTGGATCCACAGCTCAGGCCGCCGTTCGTCCATCAAAGTGAGACCACAAGCAGCCCCTTGCACGAGACCCGACACAGGCCCCTGGCATGAGCTCCTGGCGCTACCACCCTCACCTTCTAGGTGTCCCCACAGCTCAGGCTGGACCTCGTCAACCAGGCTGAGGCCATGGTCCAGCTCCAGGACCAGGCAGCAGGCCAGCACCACCGCCACACAGTGTGAAACGTCCTGCAGGTCTTCGGAGCTGCTGGACAGGGGCACCAGCGCGTTCTGCACCACAGCGCGGCTGAAGGTGTGCGCCTCGCGCATCGCCCACTGCGCGACACAGGGCGGGGCAGAGGCCGCACAGGGGGTGCGACATGGGTGGGTGGGAGGCAGCAGCAGCGGCTGTAGCATAAGCAGGTAATTGCAGCAACACTTGACTCATTGCCCGTGACATTCAAAGCTGAGCGACGATATTCATATGTATGCATCGCCACTTGTCTTGTTAGGCTGCCTCACCTGCAGCAGCAGCGCATACACCTCCCTGCAGCCATCTCCAAACACGGCCGCCAGGTCATCCACAGCCCTGCCAATCTGTGAAGGGTTTGGCAGCAGGTGGGGTTCAAAGTGTGATCAAGTGGCGCAAAACAAACCAGATGCCATGTGCTGTGTGGCTTGAGGCTAATCAATGCGATGGGTGACGGACATGAGCCAGATACCCAGCTGCAAGCAGCACTGGTGTGCTGTCTTTTGTGAGGCCTGTCTCATCTTGGTGCACTCTCCACCCGTTTTTCATTGCGTGTGACTCACCTGCAGGAAGGTCTTTTGCGCCAGGCTGCCGGCATACTGCAGGTTGTCCTCCTCACCAGCAGCTACCAGGGACAGGCAACAAGGAGCGAACACACCACAACGCTTTAGCAGGCAGTCATTTGTGATCAGGCAACGTGTTCAACCGTAACACGGTTTTACAACAGTGCGCCCTGGGGGTAGCATCCTGGCCTGCACATTGCTTGTCGCACAAGGCCAGCCCGCTTGCCCCCACAGGCAAACCTCATTACGCTCCCCTTCCCCCCTTTTCAACAAATACAAAAAGCCTGTTTGTGCGCCTTCCCCTTCTGGCTGCCTCGCTCACCTGAGTGGTACTTGAGCAGCGCCTGGGACATGTCGTGCAGCATGAGCGAGTGGCAGGACAGCAGTGCGGTGGCTGCGGTACAGTCACCTGCCAGCACCGCCAGCTGTGATGCTGCGGTACGCACCTCCGCAGTGCTGCTAGAGGCAACGGCCAGCTGAGACTGCAGCAGCGACACCAGCGCCTGCAGTGTGGGGAGGTGTGGAGAGGTGTGAGGAGGCGTGTGGAAGGTGCTGCTGGAGGCGATGGTCAGCTGTGACTGCAGCAGCAACACCTGCGCCTGCGGTATGGGCAGGTGTGGGGAGGTGTGAGGAGGTGTGTGGGGAGGTGCTTTGGAAGCATTCAACATTGCGTTTGTAGCCTGTTGTCCAGGGCCGGGGAACAATGACAGCTTGAGCAGTCATGCTGCAATCCCTTCAACCTCCTGGCCGCGGTTGTTGCAGCCTCCTTCCTTTCGCTTCTCCCAAGGCCTCTCCATCCTCACTCCCCGAGCCCCACAGCCCCGCCGGCCCTCTTCCCCCTTGGGCTCCGCACCAGGCGCTTTGCCTCCAGCACTGCCTCCAGCTGGTCCCTCAGCGCCATGCCCAAGGCGGTTGGCTGCTGCTGCATGATGGCCTGGTCACGCTCCAGGACCTGCAGGGTGCACCACATACAACCACTCAGCTTTGGATGGCTCAGAGGTGCTGTGGAGCTGACCCCACGACGACTCCCACCCGCGATCCAGGTCTCTATGCAGGCTGTTGCTGTTGGAGCTGAACCCCTGGCCAAGGTCAGCATGCAATGCCCACTCATACAGCCGCAGACACTCCTCGTTCACCACTGCGCTCACAAGCTGTACTCTTGCAGCGAAGTCAACCCTTCAGAACCGCGTGCTTTGTACCTGCCCCCTTTCTCCACTGTCAACGCCTCTCCTTCTTGCTCCCACCTGCACCATGAGGCGGCCCGCCCGCAGCACGGTGGTCGCGGCAGCCACGTCCTGCTCCGCAACCACAACGTCCAGGTCAGCAGTCAACTCTGCAACCACCTGCGCCTGCGCCTCCTCCTCCTCAGACAAGCCGCCCCCCAGCCGCGTGCCAGCCGCCGTTGTCTGGCCGCTGCCACCGAGCGGCGAGGGCGATGCGCCGGCACCGCCGCCGCTGCTGCCGCGCTTACCCTGTGCCGGTGGGGGTTGGGAGTGTGAGCGTCAAGGGTTGCGTCACTGGCAGCAGAGTGCACTTGTGCATTGCGCGCAGGTGCTGCGGCTTGTAATCATTCCGGAAGGTAGCACACGTAAGAAGAACAGGCGCCTGTATGCTGCTCCTCCTCCTGCTGCATCAATACTTCCCTGCCTTCTCCCAACCTTGCCTCTTCAGGCAACCTCCCGAGCCTCGTCCAGCGTCATGTCACAGCCTTGCGCCACCAACATGCACGTCAACCAACCCTTCCCCTCCTGCACGTTCTACCCTCCAGCCACACGCTCACCGCTGACAACGCCCTCGCCTTCTCAAGCGTTAGAGCCACGGCCTCCGCCCCTTGCACGCACACCCTGAGCTCCGCTACCGTCTGGTCCAGCTCAGGGATAGCAAGAGACGCCTCGAGGAAAGCCTTGTGATGCTTGTGCACAGAGGTCAGGATCTAGGAGGGGGCAGGGGAGGGAAGCAAGGGAGGCGGGAGGAACGAGTCAGGGGTTGGGTGCTTGTGCACAGTGGTCAGGGTTCAAGGGAGGGTGGGGCAGGGCGAGGAATGTGGCCTGCCTGACGCAGTGCTGGTATGCCCGAGTCCCTTCCCACGCACCTCCTGCTTGCAGTACTCGTTGAGGGCGCCAAGCTCTTGGGCTGCGCCCTCCACCGCCTTGGCGGACAGGCCACTGCAGGTGCAAGGGGGGAGGTGGAGGTATGAGGGCCAATCCAAACGACAAGTGGGAGGAGAGGGAGGAGGGGAGAACCAGGAAGGTAGGGGAAGTCCAGGGCGCTGACTTGGTCAAGCGCAAGGTAGCTTGCGGCAGTGTGTGCGGTACCAAGACGTTGAGCGTTGGTAAAGGCAGTGGGAAGCGCATCGATCCCAGTACTGCAGGATATGCAGGCATGAAGCGCACGTTTGAGCACGCCCAAGCCGCCTCCCCATACCCTCCCACACAAAATGGGAACAGCATGCGGTATGTGTGGCACAGTCGCACCTCAGGTATGAATCGATGAATGCGTCGGGGTTGAAGCCTGCGTCCTGGAACAGTGCGACGCTGCGCCCCTTGTTTTGGAACAAGCGCAGGGCCTCTGTTTTAAGCAGAGGCGGCAGTGGTGGCGGCAGGAGCAAGGGCAAAGCAGCAGTGAGATGTCACACCTCAAGTGGGTAGAGGAGTAGGTAGGACGATCAGGAGAGGTGATGCGCAATTTCTGAACATCAAGGAAGTGTGCAGCAGCGCTAGAACTGTCCAACTCTTTTCAGTGGCACGCTACAGTTGTGCTCTTTTGCGTTGTGGCAGCAGCAGCAACTGTCGCTTGAAGCCCTGAAAAAATGTTTGCCAATGCGTAGGGCGTGGTGTAATCGTGCACCAGGAGGGGCAAGAGTCCAGCCCAGCCCCATGCGATGCGCACGGTCATGGAAGCATGGACTGTCAGAAAGCTGTCAGTGGGCCCTGCGTGCAGCTGCCTGTGTCTCTGCATGCGTGATTAACCCTCAGTCCTTGGGACCTAGGCCCCTTGTGTCCGAGCTTCCCCTGCTGCTTCCCCAAGCATTCCAGAACTCGAGCCCCAAAGCAACGTGCACGCACCTCCCGCTGCGGAGCGCCCTGACGCCTTTGCCTGGGCTAAATCCGGACCGCCGTTCCTTGGTGCTGCCGCCCCCGCCGCCGCCCTGCGCGCTGCTGCCTTGTCCTCCATTGCCGCGGGTTCGTCGCCTGTCTTGCGTGCGTCCCCGTCGCCCCCCGCCGCCTTGCCGTTCTGCCCCTTGCGTGCCGCCCTTGGCGCGCTGCCTGCCTCAGACGGCCTGGCAGGGGCGGAAGGAGGGCGCCGCTGAGCCCCTGCCTTGCCTCCAGACGGGGGAGGCGGCGGCGGCGGCTTACCTGCCGCCTTGCTCCCTCGAGCCTGCTGCCCTCCGCCCTCTTCTCCGTACCCATCACCTCCCCCGCCCTGCTTGGTGCCCTTGGAACCCTTGCCTCCGCCTGCAGCTCCCCCCTGCTGTGCCGTTGAGCCGTCACCACCGGCATTGTCGGCAGGAGGGGCAGGTGGCCTGCAGGGACATGCAGCGGGTTGGATGAGTGTTGACATCGCAACTACGAGCACTCACCCCACGAGCACATGCAAGATTTCTGCTGCCAGCATGTTGATGATTCCGTGCTGAGCTGTGATGGCAAGCCAAAGGCAAAAGCCAAAACACGTACTAGCTCCTTGAAGCGAGTCAGGTCATCCCCAGGTTGAGGTGCATGGTGGGCAAGGCTGGCATAATGTCCACTGTACGCGCCTGCTAGGCGGAGCACCAGCCAGGCGCAGCTTCCATTTGATGAGCTCCTCGTCGTCGCCCTCTATGACGTTCACCTCCGTGTACAGCTTCTCCTTCCATGCTGGAGGCATGGCGAGCGCAACAGTCACAGCTTCCTCACGGCATAGCTACGCATGCAACCACAGCGCACGCAGCTGCGTCACACCAAATTTGCACGAGCGGTGACACTTGTGTGGAGGGAAAACAAATAAATTATCGAACACATGAGCTCTGTTGCGGTATGGCGTATCAAAGCAGTAAAACCATGTCCAATGTCACGTTCCGGGCCCCATGAATGCACTTTAAAGCTGTTCTTGATCAAAACCAACCGCAGCTATGCACCACCTCGAGTGGGGTCAGTAGGTTTTCGACCTTGCGAGTGTTCACAGGGCCGCGCGAACCTTGATGCCTTGAAAGCAACCACCACAGCCACCACCGCCGCCGCCACAGCCACCGCCACCGCCACCACAGCTACCGCCGCTGCCACCTGCGCAGGTCCCTGCTCCCCCACAGGCGGCACTCCCACAGGGTGCTGCCGCTGCCGAGGTGTCACCGCTGCCATGCGCACCAGTCCACGGGTCGCCAGGTGCAAGGCCTCCTGTATACCTAAGTG
>JAWZTI010000409.1:0-20330 GCA_039880955.1 Chlamydomonas urium
GATCCTGGGTGTGTACCTTGGATCCTGGGTGTGTACCTTGGATCCTGGGTGTGCACCTTGGATCCTGGGTGTGTACCTTGGATCCCGGGTGTTTACCTTGGATCCTGGGTGTGTACCTTGGATCGTGGGTGTGTACCTTGGATCCTGGGTGTGTACCTTGGATCCTGGGTGTGTACCTTGGATCCTGGGTGTGTGCCGCACCGACCACCTGCACCTGACGCTCATCTCAGTCATGCCGCAGAACACCCTCTCCCCTCCTCACGCAGCTCTGGTATCTCCCTTCCTCCCCTCCGCCCTTCATCTCACTCAGATTTTGGGTGTGTGCCGCACCGACCACCTGCACCCAACGCTCATCTCCGTCGTGGCCCAAGACGCCGCAGTCGCGTCCACGGAGGGTGCCATCAGCAGGGGCGGCATGGCGGGCGAGGCGCGGCCCATCACCGCGCGCTTCGCGTACCTTATCGACCTGCAGACCATCCGCATCACCGACCTGCTCACCGCCAACAACGCGACGCTGGCAACGATCAACCACGACACGCGCATCGACTGGCTGGTGAGTGGGTGGAGCCTTGCTGTTGTCAGTAGTGAGTGAGGCAGGACTGGGCAGGAGACACCCTGCAATTTGTGCCCTGCCTGCCAACAACCTGTTGCCGACCAGCGAATACGACATGGGCACCGACTGGCTGGTGAGTGGATGGAGGCCTGTTTCTTATCCTGATTGTTAACTGAGGGGCACGAGGCACTTTGCGCCTTGTGCCCTGCCTCTAGCAATGCCACGCTGGCGACGATCAACCGCAAAATACGCATTGACTGGCTGGTGAGTTGCTTGGAGCCTGCCCTGTGCACATGCATAAGATGGGGTGTGCAGTGCAGACCGTTCATGATAACGGTGCTACCTGCTGTTCGCAAGCCTCGCTGCTCCTTTCCAATCCCGTGCTTTCATCCCGCTGCCCTGTCCGGCCACCTCAGCTTGCCGCACCCCTCCATGCACACGACAGGAGCTGAACCACCGCGGCACGCACCTGCTGTTCCGCGACAAGAAGCGCCACCTCAGCCTCTACAACATCCAGAAGCAGGTGGGTTATGGTGATCTCTGTCTTTCAATGTTTGGCCGCAGGGTGGCTGGTGTGTCCCTGCACATCACACAGCTGCAGCTGGCTGGTCCTGTCTCCTGTCAGCTCTGTCTCCTGGTTGGTGATAGTGTTGGTGGTGCCTTGCCCCAGTGGTGCTCAGGCAACTAGTGCCACTCAAGTCGCACTCTTTGCACCCAACCTTTTCACACACCACTGTATTCAACTGAGCTTGCTTTCCTCACCGCCTCTCCCATGACCACAAAACCCTAAATCACGCTGCTCAATAACTATGATCAACACACAGTAGGCTGCCTGTCTCGATTGCGTGCTCCAATGAGCTTTGGTTTCCTGTGGCCCATTGCCCACTGTTCACAGGAGCGAGTGACGCTGCTCAACCACTCTGGCTATGTGCATGCACACTGTGGCCTCCTGACTCGAGTGCGCCTTGCACTAACGTGCCCCTCATGGCCCATTGCCCACTGTTCACAGGAGCGAGTGACGCTGCTCAACCACTCTGGCTATGTGCATGCACACTGTGGCCTCCTGACTCGAGTGCGCCTTGCACTAACGTGCTCCTCATGGCCCATTGCCCACTGTTCACAGGAGCGAGTGACGCTGCTCAACCACTCTGGCTATGTGCATGCACACTGTGGCCTCCTGACTCGAGTGCGCCTTGCACTAACGTGCCCCTCATGGCCCATTGCCCACTGTTCACAGGAGCGAGTGACGCTGCTCAACTACTCAGGCTACGTGCAGTGGGTGCCCCAGAGCGACGTCGTGGTGGCGCAGAGCCGCGAGAACCTGTGTGTCTGGTACAGCATCAACACACCTGACCGCGTGTCCATGTTCCCCATCAAGGGTGCGTACTTCCTCTGTCACATGGCATGGGGGTGCAGCTGATGAGGCACGTGTCCTGTTCAAGCACCGCCTCTGCCACCTGGCGTATCGAGTGCGATCTGGACGCTGATGCGCCCACGGTGGGGCGTCAGCGCTGCAGCATGTTGGTCATACATCACAGCTTGTGGCCAAGGTCCAGGTGATAAGCCTTGAGGAAGACAAAGGACACACTTCCAACTCACAGCACTTGTTGAGTGTGTAGAAATTTTGGTGTTGACCTGAGCCTGGAAGCTTGCAGACATGTAGGCAAGCCACTGCCTTCATGTCAAGTTGCTGTTCTGCCGTTGGCGTTGCGCAGGTGAGCTGACTGACATTGAGCGCGTCAACAACCGCACCGAGGTCATCGTGGACGAGGGCATCAACACCGTGTCCTATGCCCTCGATGAGCAGCTGATTGAGGCGCTGACGCTCATCCAGTTTGGCGCCGCCATGGGAGAGCAGGTGGGAGGGTAGCTTCTTAAGCAGGGGTGGGAGCAGTAAATGGGCAATTGTATGGTAGCGGCTGACAGAGATGCTGATGCTGTTTCAGCTGGGTGCGAACATGGGCGAGCAGGTGAGAGGGTAGCTTTTGAAGCAGGGGTGGGAACAATGGAAGGCAGCTGTGGACAAGCAGCTGATAGAGGCACCGACGCTGATCCAGTTTGGCGCTGCCATGGTAGAGCAGATGGGAGGATAGCTTTTGGGGCAGGTCTGGAGGTAAGGGAGGTAGCTGCGTATCAGCAGCTGATTAACTGGATTGAGGTCAGGCGGACTTACTGGGTACCCCACTCGCCCTCGTCTCCTCTCCCACTCCCACTCCCACTCCTTCCCGCTTCGCTTGATAGAACTTTGAGCGTGCTGTGCTGGATCCCTGAAAATGCCCCAAGACCCAGGCGCAGTGGAGGAAGCTGTGTAGGCGTCTCGTAATCAGCTCTGTGTCTTATCAAGTCGCGCCCCGTACCCCTCACCCCCCTCACTCCCCTTGACAGAACTTCGAGCGTGCCGTTCGTGTGCTGGAGCCTCTGGAACTGACCCCCGAGACCGAGGCACAGTGGATGGAGCTGAGTGAGCTGGCGCTGGCCAACAACCAGGTGGTCATTGCTGAGCGCTGCTACGCAGCCCTGGGCAACGTTGCCAAGACCCGCTTCCTGCACAAGGTGTGGCTTGTTGGTGGCAGGGCTGAAGGCCTTGCATGGCTGTGGAGGTGAAGGAGTGCTTAGAGGAAAGGTTCTGGGCATGCGCAGCCCTGGGCGACATTGCCAAGACCCGCGTCCTGCACAAGGTGTGGCTTGTTGGTGGCAGGGCTGAAGGCCTTGCATGGCTGTGGAGGTGAAGGAGTGCTTAGAGGAAAGGTTGTGGGCATGCGCAGCCCTGGGCGACATTGCCAAGACCCGCGTCCTGCACACGGTGTGGTTTTGGTGGTATGCCAGGAACGCGTGAAGAGGGGGACAGAGGAAGGAAGGATGTGTGCAAGGTGTCAATTTGCCGCATAGTTGTATGTCACTTGGAGTGCAAGAGCGGGGCGTGTGACAATGTGGCAATGGCGCATGCCGATGTGTCACACTTCACATACGACATCAAATCTGTTGACCCATCAATTCATGTCCCGGCAGACATGCCAGGACACAGGTGTGTCACAGGCGCAATGTCGCGCGACATCACGTTCACGTATGACCTGTGCTGTGTGTCGCATGCGCGGGTGGCTGCACTGAATGCGCCGCTGCTTGTCCACAGTCCCTCCGCAGCCATTACTCAATCTTACAACCTTTTGCACACGTGCAGATTGTCAAGATGGCGGCCCAGGCGGCGCAGGAGCACGGCGGCAACGGCTACGACGCCTACGCCGTCCGCGCCAAGATGGCCATGCTGCACAACCAGTGGGCCACGGCAGAGACACTTATGCTCAACCAGGGCCGCATTGACGATACGATTGCGATGTACAAGGACGCGTACAAGTGTGTGGGGCTGGGTGGAGGGTTTTCTGGGGTAGGGGTTGGGGNGGCTGCCAGGGGACGCTGATGCTGAACCAGGGCCGCATCGACGATACCATTGCGATGTACAGGAAGCTCTCGTGCGTGGGACTGGGTGGAGGGCTTGGTGGGCTTGGGTGTGGGGGTGTTTGGCAGTATGGCTGCTCTGTACAGAAACGTGGGCTGGGTGGAGGGTGAGTGGGGTTGGGTGTTGGGGTGAGTGCCTGTACGGTTGCTCTGTACAGGAACAAGGGTTTTGTAGGTGGGTTGTTGCAGTGCTGCGTTTGATGCTTCTACATGTGCCTGCTGCTTTCAACCAATCTCCACCCCACAGCCCGCTCACCCTGCATAAACCATGCCTCCCCATGCTCCCGACACCAGGTGGGAGGACGCCATTCGCGTTGCAGATGCCACCAAGCACCCCGAGGCTGACGCGCTGCGCCAGCGCTACTACAAGTGGCTGCTGGAGACGGGACAGGAGGAGATGGCGGGCCAGGTCAAGGAGCGGGAGGGCGACAGCCTTGGAGCCATCTCCCTGTACCTCAAGGGGGGCCTGCCTGCCAGGGCGGCACATGTAAGGGGGCAATGGACAGGCAGATGGAGGTGGGGTGTGCGGACAAGCAGGAGGAAGTGGCGAAGGTATGTCCAGGAGCGGGGGGCCGACAGCCTTGGAGCCATATCCCAGTACCTCAAGGGCGGCCTGCCTGCCAGGGCGGCACATGTAAGGGGGCAATGGACAGGCAGATGGAGGTGGGGTGTGCGGACAAGCAGGAGGAAGCGGCGAAGGTATGTCCAGGAGCGGGGGCCCGACAGCCTTGGAGCCATCTCCCTCTATCTCAAGGCTGGCCTGCCTGAAGGTGAGGGGGCGAGCAGGTCTGGGGATAGTGATGCGGCTGCAACAGGTGGTCTATGCTGGGGCGGGTAAAGCTGCTCACTAAGCTTTGACCAGCACAATGCTCACGCGGTATCTAACTGCATCGCTCTTACGATGGCATCAAGACGCACTCCTCGATGCCTGTGCCCCTCACTGCTGGACTTGGGACAAGGGCCCCCTTTCAAAGCAACATGCTCTGCCTGTCGCCTATGCGCCCTCCTCACACAGGTGGTTATGCAGTCACACATGTCAATGGACCCCTTGCTGCTGGATTTAATTATTAACCATTCACTCTTGCGAGTCCACATCTCTTGCCTGTGACCCCTTCCCTCGGTTCACAGGTGGTTATGCAGTCGCACATGTCAGTGGACCCCTCACTGCTGGACTCCATCCTGTCCTCACTGGCCAAGGCGGGACTGCACGAGCGGGCGGGAGAGCTGTACGAGTACCTGGGCAGGTCGCAGGAGGCACTCATGGCGTTCAGGAAGGGACATGCGTACAGGTGCGAATGCATGCACAAGACAAGGCGCAAGTCCGACCAGCGGGCTGTGGACAAAGGCGGGGAGCGCTATCGAGACGCGATAGCGGGCATTCACTGGTCAACCTGCACAGAAGGCTCAGTGCACACAAATCGACAGCACCCTGAAGCCCGAGCTGAAATTCATTTTGGCTCTCCTGACTGGTTTGGTTCCTCTTTGCGCATTCCTCCTCCCCGTCGTCAGCCGGCTGTTGCGGCTCTTAGTAACCCCCTCTCTGCCTGCCCGACTTGTGCCTGCGCCTCACAGGAGGGCTATCGACCTGGCGCGTCGCGAGTACCCTGCGGTTGTCATTGAGGTGGAGGAGGAGTGGGGTGATTGGCTGATGACCCAGAAGCAAATGGACGCAGCCATCAACCACTTCATTGAGGCCGGCAGGTATGCGCTGTGTTGTAGGGAAAAGGCTGGTGGGAGGATGAGCAGAGCCCTTGTTTCAGGCGCAGAGTGTGGAATAAAGTGATGCTTGATGTGCCTACGCTGCTACTCGACAGCAAGTGGGGCGTGCTGTCTGGTGCTGCTCCTGCCTTCCCTGAACGCAAGCTAATCCCCAAAGCTGCCAATCCCCTGCTCAGGTCTGTCAAAGCGATTGAAGCCGCCATCCAGTGCCGCCAATTCTCCAAGGCCGCTGGCATCATTGACTTCCTGGTAAGTGCACCGCCATGCTACGGGAGTCAAATCTGGCGAGCCATGCGTTGCAGAAATAGCGCAACTTTATTTTTGCAAGAGGCTTCACCTTGCAAAAAGCTTCCTGGAAAGTGCATTGCTATCGCAACTGCACCAACAATCTGGCCAGGCCCTGAAAACCCCTTACCTCAAAGCCCTAGGGTTTACTTCCTGCCCTAAACCCTTGACTCCCTTCACCCTAACAGGACCAGGAGACGGCGCTGCCGTACTACAAGCGCATCGCCATGCACTACGAGAGCACCAACAACCTGGAGGAGGCGGAGAAGTTCTACATAAAGGCCGAGGTGCCTATCACAGCTGTGGACATGTACAGCAGGGCCGGAAAGTGGGACGCCGCGCAGCGCGTGGCGCGCGGCTACCTGTCTGATGTCGAGATGAAGAACTTCTACAAGTAAGAGAAAGAATGCTCGCGACTTTGAGGCCCTTCATCCGAGGCCGAGAGGGCCGCTTCCAGTTCACTCCACTCTCATCTGCTAACTCCTCCCTCAACACACCTTGCACACATCGCAGGAAGAAGGCTCGCGAGTTCGAGGCCCTGCACAAGTACAAGGAGGCCGAGAAAGCGTACCTGCAGGGCGAGGAGGTGGACACCGCCATCGCCATGTACAAGAAGGCGCGCCTGTACGAGCACATGATCCGCCTGGTGCAGCAGTACAGAAAGGACAACCTGGCGCAGGTGTGGGAAAGTGTGGCAGGGTGTGATGGGGTCAGCATGATGGTGCAGCAGTGTGCGCACATACACTTTGCTTCATTCTCTCCCTGCAGCACAAAACCAGTCTGTCTCTGCCGTTTTGTTTAGGCACACATGCTGTTCTTTCAGCAGCTGGAGAGCAAGGACAGTGCATGCACCTTGATTTTACCTCATGCAACACCACGTTGTCTCGTGTCTCCAACCTTCTGCTCAGGCCCACATGCTGGCGGCTCAGCAGCTGGAGAGCAAGAGCAACGCGCACACATTCGAATTGTGAATGTGAATTTCACAATGCTCTGTTTTTCGCTTGCTTGCTCCGTTGTTCATGCCCACGTGCTGATCGCCTGGCAGCTGGAGAGCAAGAGTAGCGCTTGCACCCCGACCATACTGCTTCCCTCTCCTTGCAGCTCAACATCACTCTGTTTCTGCTCCATCGTTCAGGCCCACATGCTGGTCGCTCAGCAGCTGGAGAGCGAGGGCAACCTGCGCGAGGCGGAGAAGCACTACTCCGAGGCCAAGGACTGGAAGGCGGCGGTACAGATGTACAGGAGCCAGACGCTTTGGGAGGATGCGCTACGCGTGGCCAAGGTGTACGGAGGCGTCAATGCCTCCAAGCAGGTGGGTGGCGAAGGTGTATGAAGGGGTGAATGTTTCCAAGGGAGGGCTTTGTGAGGAATCGGAGTTGTTTTGTGGGATTTGGACATCAGACACTGCGAGAGCACGCACTGCGGGTGGCGGGGGTGTATGGAGGGGTCAACGCGTCCAAGCAGGTGAGCAGGGCTCTGAAGGACTGAGGCTTTGTAGGGATTGGGGGCTCTGTGTGGGATCCGGACATCAGACACTGTAGGAGGACGCACTGCGGGTGGCAGAGGTGTACGGAGGTGCCAACGCGTCCAAGCAAGTCAGCGGGCCAGGGAGGGCTCTGTAAGGGATTGGGGGGCTCCTTAAGCGATTGTTGTTGATTCCCTATGGGTGCAGCAGCCACTGGGAGGATGAATGGTCCCTGGCTGGTGTGCAAGCCCATGCTTATGTGGCCGTTCTGCTTAACAACCGCTGCTTAACAACCGCTGCTTAACAACCGCTGCTTAGCAACCGCTGCTTAGCAACCGCAGCATCATCATTGCTGAGTCAGCATCTGATGCACTCCTCCATGCTTGTACTGGTGCGTGTGCAGGTGGCATACGCCTGGGCCATCAGCCTTGGTGGCGACGAGGGTGCGGTGCTGCTCAGGAAGCTGGGTCTCTTGGAGCAGGTGAGCCAGCGCACGGGATGCCTGGTTGCCTGCCAAGGGAAATGGAAGAGGAACTGTAGCCTGGGGGGCTATGCAGCAACGGTGATAGAACCTCACTGCTCACTGACCTGCCCACGAAAGAGAATTGGAAAATGGCCATATTCGGACAACGCCACATGCAACAAAATGCGCTGCCTCTTGCAGGCCATCGACTATGCGACGGAGAGTGGGGCGTTTGCCCAGGCATTTGAGCTCACCAGGGCAGGAGCCAAGCAGAAGCTGCCAGAAGTGCACCTCAAGTGAGTGGTTGGCAGGGGTGGCAGCGGTGGAGATTTAAAGGGCGGGGAAGGAAGTGGGGCGCGAAGCGGGAACATAGTGACAGTCCTCATGTCTGGATTATGTTGAGGTGAGTAGGTATGTTATCCTTTGGTCCACAGGTCCCTGGATGACAAAGGCTGCTGCCATGACAGGGGCGTTGAGGTGTTCCACGCCTTGTCATCCTGTCTTTGAAAGCAGCGCTTGCAAACTTCAGGCTTGTTTTACTTAATCATCTTGTGGGAACGCTATGTTTTTCGGAGGGTAAGGCCCGCTTGCATGCGACGAGTGTTGGAGTTCGCCGCAAGCAGTTGCTCCATGAGAACCTCTCACTGTATATATACCTTGTCCACCTGTAAGCCATTTCGCCATCTTTCCCCCGCAGGTACGCTATGTTCCTCGAGGACGAGGGCCGCTTCCAGGAGGCCGAGGCGGAGTTCATCAGCGCTGGCAAGGCCCGCGAGGCGGTGGACATGTACATCCACAACCAGGACTGGGACGCAGCCAACAGGGTGGCGGAGAACTACGACCCGGCATCAGTGGCAGAGGTGCTGGTGGCGCAGGTGAGGGGGTGAAAGGCAGGAGCAGGAATTGAAGGCAAGACTATGACCGTGCTGTCGCTCGAGGCTCCTCATCCATCCTCCATCGATCCCCCTGTTTGTGCCCCTGTTGTGCCCTCCTTTGTCATGGGTTGCAGGCTGCTTCAGACTGCGGAATCACAGCTCTGCAAGCCTGGCAATTGCTTTGTCCCTCACCCATTCCTGCCCTATCGCCTACTGCACCTCCCATCCCCAGGCACGCGTTGCCCTCGAGCGCAAGCAGTTCCAGAGCGCAGAGTCCCTCTTCCTCAAGGCCAAGCATCTACCCGCTGCCTTGCCTGCACCTACCTATTCTCTACTGCACCTCCCATCCCCAGGCACGCGTTGCCCTCGAGCGCAAGCAGTTCCAGAGCGCAGAGTCCCTCTTCCTCAAGGCCAAGCGACCGGAGCTTGCGCTCAAGATGTTCCGCGACCAGCGCATGTTTCACGACGCGCTGCGCATTGCCGAAGACTACCTTCCCGGCAAGGTTGCAGAGATCCAGGTGAGGCTCACAGAGATGCACTGCAAGCATGGCTGGGGCTGTAGGGGGGGAAGCGCATATGCTACGACGCGCTGCGCTGCGCCTCACAGCGGAGGACCTTCTTGAGCAAGGCTCAGGTTGAGCGGGCTTGAGCTGTTGGCTGTGCCCATCAGGGAGCAGTACGTGCCGTCCATGCTGTGCGTCCTGCACAGGCCACTCACAGCGCCCACTTGCTCCTCAAACCTCTCCCCTCGCGAATGTGACGAATGACATGGTGCTCACAACCTTGACTTCTGTTGCAACCCTTGACTGCCGTCAGGTGGACATGGCCAGCGGCGGCATGGGCAGCGGACCTCTGGGCGCGGGCGCGGGCGGCGGCGCCGACGCGCTCATTCAAAAGGCGCGCAAGTTCGAGCAGGGCAACGATTACGCGCGCGCCATCGAGGCTTACCTGGGTATAGGCCAAGGCGACACGAGCAACCTGGACGTGCTGCAGCAGGCGTGGGGCCAGGCCGCAAGCCTGGCCATGAGCTACCAGGTGGGTGGGGGCTATTCACAGGGGCTCATAAGACAGCATGGGTAAGGGACCTTTGGTCCTGACCAGCAAGCGAATGCTTGGCATAATGCTTGGCATTGGCCCTCGGAAACCCTGCAAACCCTCACCCCGGTCTACCACACCCAAACGCCCAGACCCTTTCTGCAAGATTTGGTGCCTCCCTGTAAACCCCTCTGTCTGTCTCTGCCCCCCTGCGCAGAAGCACCGCATGTTCGACGTGATCGAGCAGGTCAGCGAGAAGCTGTGCGACATCGGCCGCCATGCAGCTGCCGGGGAGCTTCATGAAAGTGTGGACGACACGCAGGGTGCGATCCGCGTGTTCTGCAAGGGCCGCCTGTTTGACCGCGCCAGGCAGCTGGCAAAGGGCAACCCGACGTTCATCTCGTTCATTGAGCAGCAGGAGCGCACGCACTTTGTCGAGACAGACACGCCGGTGAGTGGCCTGAGCGATGTGATGGGCTGGGGCTGGGGCTGGCATCCTGCGATGCTGCCGTACACATGGCAGTAAGAGCGCGCGCACTTAGTGGAGACAGATACGATGGTGCGTGGCCTGAGCAGCGTGATGGGGTAGGACTGGGGGCCTGGTACCCTGCAATGCTGCCATACACATGGCAGCGGGAATGCAGGCACGTAGAGACAGACACACCGGTGAGTGCAGGAAGCTTATGCCATCAGGGCGTCCTGCTCTGGGGCAGATTGCGTTTGGGGTTTTGGGCGAACCAGCCACCATTGACCAGCAGGCTTGTTTCCTCGCTGAACGTTGCTGCCTGCGTCTGCCTGGCTCGCAGGACCCCTCCCTGGGCCAGCAGGCCATCGACATGTACGTCAACCGCGACGACTGGGACAAGGTGCACGAGCTGGCAGCGCAGCAGGTGAGGGCTGGGGTGGTGCTACTGGGGAATGCAGCAGGTGAAGGCTGCAGCGGTGCTTGAGGATGAGGGTGCCTATGGGCAACACGCTAAAACAACCACTCTCGCCACTGCTCCACTTTTGGTGATCCCTGATGCCTTATCAGTGATAAGTGTGTATGTGTGTGTGTGATAAGGTATCACATCCGCCTTGACCACTGCGCAGCGTCTGCACTGTACGCCGTCCGCCACGCCATCACTCTGACTGCTGACCTGCACCCACTTATCCTCACTGCTTGTTGCCATTCCCTCAACCACTACGCAGGGCCCCGACGTCTCAGCGCTGTACGCGGCGCGCCACGCCGAGCGGCGCTTCAAGCAGGGCGACTACGCAGCCGCCGCCGCGACGCTGGCGGCGCACGGTATCATGCCTACGCCCGCGTACTTCGACCTGTACCGCAACATTGCGATCGGGGTGCTGTCGAGCAGCCACACTGAGCGCTCAGGCGAGGGCGAGGTGGCGCTGAAGGACATGATGTTCCGCCTGGTCAACATCCTGCAGGTGTGAACGGGGTGAACAGTGTGGTAATGAAAGTATGTGAAGGATTGGTATACTTAGGGTTGTCAATGTGGTGCTGCAGTAGCTACTGGGAGGCAACCTAACTCGTTGTTGTCAGCATCTTTGCATGCGAAGCTAGACAAGCTGATGCATGGCAGCGCTCGACCCCTGCTCCTGCTCAATCTATTCCTCCACCACCACTCCAACCACGCACATACAGGGCTCCAGCGCGGCCAAGAAGAGCGACGTCGAGGAGTTCCGCAAGCTGTACCTGGCCTCGCACTATATCTCACTGTCTTCCCAGGCACGGCAAGCAGGGCTCAAGGAGCTGGCGGCCATGCAGCTGACCAGCATGCTGCGCTACGTGGGCATCGTGCCCGCAGACCGCGCGTTCTTCGAGGCAGGCATTGCTTGGAAGGTGCGTGCGCAGGGGGAACTGAGGGGGNCCTGACACCGCCTGCGTTGCGTACAATGCTGGCAGCCTGCACATTGTGCGTGTTGCATCAACTGCTGGTTCATCTTTCTGGGCTGCGCGGTGCAAAATCGGCTGCACCTGCTTGAGAAGTCCTAGAAGCATTCTTGTTCTCTCATTTGCAACTGATTGCCATTGCCTCGTGCTGACTGCCTCTTCACGGTGCTTCAACAGAGTTTGTCATGCTCAATCGACCTGGAACCAGTGGTGTGCCATGCACTTTCAACCTGTCCCTGTTCCCACACTCCTCCTGGCCCACACCCTTCAACCCTGCAGGAGGCTGGCCGCCTGAACATGGCATTCGTCATGCTCAACCGCTTCCTCGACCTGTGCGACGCAATGGATGACCCCGAGTCAACAGCGGCAGCCATTGAGAACGCGGACTTTGTCGACACAGACATCCCCTTTGACTTCCACATCCCCCAGGTGTGTGGCTGCGTAAGGGGCAGGGAGGCAGGCGGCAGCGCAAGAGAAGGGAATGCGGGGAAAGCAGCGGCAGGATAGGGAGGAGCAAGGGTGTGCGCGTGCAGGGGCATGACTGGGTGGGGTGACTTGGCAAGCAAGCTTTGTTTACGTCAGCATCCCCTTGGACTGCTCACATGCTGCGTATGATGACATGATAGCTGCCAAACCAATGACACATTGTCAACACCAGCTTGTCCTGCTTCTGCTGCTCCAAGGGTTAGACTCCTGGTTTATGCCCTGCTTCTGCCGCCGTTTGCTTGTGCTGCTGCAGCGGCCGTATGTGAGCGACGACATGAAGGAGGACACGCGCAACTTTGTGCTGGAGCTCAGTATGGACCAGGGTGTGGAGCAGGTGTGAAGAAAGTATGGGGCCGGCTGGGTGTGCAGCTGGAGGCAGCCCAAACAGGCATTTATATGTCAATGGTGCCATGTCAGACAGGCCACAACCTGCACCCATCCGCGCCTGCTCCCTTGTTACATCACCAGGCTGTCCCCAAGACCTCCCTCACCTCGTTGCTCTATCCCTTCCACGCTCCCTCCCGCTCTCTCTCTCTCTCTCGATCAGGTTCTGAGCAACCGTACCTGCGACCAGTGCGGCAGTGCCACCTATGAGGCCAACCTGACTTGCCACCACTGCAAGCACAAGCTAGAGCCCTGCGGGGTAAGTGAGGGGGGAGGGGGGGCGGACGAATGTAGGGAAGCCGCACAAGGGCAGGGAGGGGAGGGAGGGGACACTTGTGCAGAAGCACCTCGGCTGTGCAAACCAGCCGGAAGCTGGCAAGCCTGCGAGTTGCCCTTGAAAGAAGGCCCCTGACCAGCCTCCTCTTTCGCGCCCCTGCAAGTCAGCAGCTATTGTTGGCTATCCGCAAACGTGTTGTGTCCCAGCGACCCTGCCCATTTTCTGAGATGACGTATCTGCCCCCGCCCTGTCATCTAGCAGCCCTGGGCACCCATATGATTTGCTGCCCCCCTCTGTCCCCCTACCCCTCCGTGCGCCCACAGGCCAGCAGCGATTCGGCGACCCATCGCACACTGTGGTTCAGCATCTCTGCCTGTATCCTGTGCTGACCCCCTCTGTCCCCCTACCCCGCCATGCGCCCACAGGTCAGCGGCTATCCAGTTGCCAGCTACGACCGTGTGGTGTCCAAGCAGAATGGCTTTGACGTCGTGGCCATCCGTGACCACTGGAACACATGGGTAACCACCTTCCGCACATGCCCTGTCACCGGCGGCTCCGCAACGCCCATGTACTGAGCTGGCTGACCAGCAGAGACCTTGGATGAAGTGTGACTGTGTGACTGCAGTGACTGAAGCAAGAGCTTTTATATTCTTTTTGCATGATTGCACTAGGCGACAAGCGCTCACAGAGCGGATGCTTCTATGATATTGCCATCGGTGTTCATGAAAAGATAACCCACCTGCCAAAACCGCGCCAACCGCCTGGTCACCGTCGTGAATCTGCTGGCTTGCACACAGCTCCCGCTGCAATCTTGCTGCACTCTGGAGTATCATTACTACCATGCTCATGTGTCCCAGCGCCCGCCCCAGCGTGCGCTGCTGTGCTGCAGGCAGCGCGGGTTGCAGCACGTGCAGCAGCGCCAGTTGCAGCGCCAGCAGGCGTGCAGCCCTGGCGGGGTGACTGCTGCTGTCCCCCTCGCAGGCAAGCGCCCACCTGGCGCGCGCAGTTGAATCGCCCCCTGAGGGCACCGCAACAGGCACGTCTGCAGGCCCACTGCAATCGCTTTCAGCACAAGGTGAATGCCAAGCTGCGCGAGCGCGACGAGAACCTGGCCTGGAAGTGCAACGGCAAGAGCATGTATGACTGCGACAACTCTAAGGGTGCAGCAGGCTGAGCAGGAGGAGGTCAGGCAGATGTTTAGGCAGCAGGACTGCCAGCCGTGAGGAGCACTTGGCCAAGCTTGTGGCAATGCATGCGTGCAGGCCGATGAGCTGCTGAGGTGCAGCCAGAGTGGCACGCCATAGGTTTTTGGGCCCTGAAATCAACTAGCTGACAGCAGCCTGGATGCAAGAACAGCAAACCAGGGAGAGGGATGACAGCATCAGA
Organism: Chlamydomonas urium; assembly: GCA_039880955.1. Lineage (NCBI taxonomy): Eukaryota > Viridiplantae > Chlorophyta > Chlorophyceae > Chlamydomonadales > Chlamydomonadaceae > Chlamydomonas > Chlamydomonas urium. The sequence goes on from JAWZTI010000409.1 coordinate 14,276, forward strand.
GCAGCATGGTCAGGTGGGGCATCGCCGACTTTCAGCGCAAACAGGGCCCTGGCTATCCTTGCAGGACGCCGCTCTGCGTATCTTGCCGCAGCATTGTGCCGTCAGGGATGCAACGAGGTGCAGTGGGGTGTCATGTGCAGGCTGGGCAGCAAAGGCAGCTCGTAGGCACCGCAGACAGAGCATGGTGGTGGGCCTCACCGCCATCAGTATTGTCCGCTGAGCAGTCCAGCCCCTCCTACACATGCCGCTCCTGCGTGAATACCTGGACAGCGCTCAAGGTATAGTGAGAAAGCGCAGCAATTTCACAAGGTTTGTGGCCGTTCCGCGTTGAAGGCAGCCATGTGCAGGCATCATCGACGCGGTTTGGTGTGGTGTAGTGGCGCATTTGCAAGCACTGTAAGCAACGTTTTGATGGTTTGGACCCCTTGCCAGGTCAAGCTAGCACCGGAGTTTCAGGCTGCATGCTGGTGTGAACAGCAGGGCCAAATGTCGTACCAACTTGGGTGTGTGAAATTGCAGGGTATTGATGTGCTCCGTCATACACAATTGTCATCACTGCAATGATGTGTATGTTGTGAAGATGATTGCTGGGTGTTCCCACCAGCATTTGTGTTGATGCTTTTGTTCAGTGGCGGTGGACCTGCGCAACGGCAAAGCCAGAACATTTATTGCTGTCTTTTCAAGTTTTTTGCATGGCCAAGTGTCCATGTCCTGCTGCACACTGCCAGATAACACTCAGAATCCTGAAGGCCTGAACAATGCAAGGCTCCGTGCAAGTGCACAGGCCTCCGACCCACGCTTGGGTGAGTCGCCCCCTTTCTTCCCGCTCGCACCTCTACGCCATTTCTCCATCGCCCTCTTAGCTAGCAACCAGGCCGCGATCCTGCACCAATGGCGGCCATGACGCGCCTTCCCCAGAACTTGCGCACCGTTCGCAGTGGGAGCCGCGTCGCTAGGGCGCCTGCGGTGTTCCAGGTGCGAATTCAAGCACGGCAGCGCACGGCAGCGATGGGCAGAGCGCCTTTACCTCATGTAGCGGCGCACAATGACGTGGAGGGCGAGATGATGGCTCACCCTGCCTGAGTTGCGCGATGTGTGCTTTCCCTGCCACCGCAGCCCGCCCAGCCTCGCAGCGTGGCAGCTCGTTCCGCCAGCAGCACACCAGTGGAGCAGGATGTCAACTTCGAGGAGCTTGCTGAGATCGTCAAGTGCGTGCGTGCACAAGCATTTTGTTGCTCTGTGCCGGTCAGCGTCCAGCCCCGCCTGAGCTCCACAGCTAGCGCAGCGTGCATCAGAGCAGCCCAGCCGCATCGATAGGGCTTTGGGTAGCCCAATTGGCTGCAGGGATTGGCAGGTGTAGTAGCCGGCACTCATGCGCCGACGGTTTGGCGCTCTTTCGAGCCAAACAGAACATCGGCAAGTCCAATGCCAGCTTCAATCGCTCCAGCAGCATGCAGCGCAACAATCGAGGGTTCATAGCATGCAAAACTGTTGCAAATGGTGACGACAGGCTCGGCTTTGCATTCCATGCATGCACTGCCTCCATGACAGGCTGGTGAGCTCAACAGACATCGTGGAGATGGAGTGGAAGGGCAGGAAGTTCAACCTGACCGTGCGCAAGAGCGAGGCGCTGAAGGCCGCCGAGCCCGTGTACCAGGTCAGCAGGGATGTCGCTGTTGATCTTTACTCAGGGTTGGACACTTGTATGCCTTGCACTGAGCTAGAGGGATGCCTGGCAGTTCTGCTGCTTGCTGCGTTGATTGTGCGGTGGTGAATCGCATAGTTTGGCATCGCCCAGCAAGTGCCATCGCTGCATTCCCAGGCCGGGCTCGCAATTAACAATGAACTCTTTTGCTATCGCAGGTGATATCTGCGCCCGCCGGCTACGCCCCTGCCCCCATGGCGGCGCCCGCCCCTGCCCCCGCGCCGCCCGCACCAGCTGCCGCGGCGCCCTCGCCAGGTACTCGTCAGTCATCAGAGTGCTGTTGCGGCACTTGCAGCAGCAGGGTTACTGGGCAGTAAGCAAGGCAGACTAGTGGGGCGCCCATGCAAGGGGGGGCAACCAGCAGTGCGGGGTTGGGGCAGCACTGGATACGCCTCGAGGGGGGAGAGGGTGGAACAGCCACAGGTGCATTGTGAAGGGGCAGCATCAGAAAAAAAAGCAGGTCATCGGGATGCACGGCCATGTTGCTGTGGCCGCCTGATCCATCCGAGTCTGCTGCAGTAACACCCTGCTGTGGCTGTTCACGCGGCTTGCCACTTCAAAGCATCGGGGCATGTTATGACTTGGAGTCGCATCCAAACAGTCGCAGGTTGGGGGCTGGATGTGCGGCTGGCTGTTGCATCACAGGGGAGGCCGTCTGCAAGACCGACACCTGCATACCAGCATGCCTGCCTGCTCCCCTTGCAAGATGCGTATCTCTGATGGACGCTTGCCCACTTGCGCTTGATGTCCCTGCATTGTGCACCCATCATTGTTCGGCTCGATTGCCTAACGCCCGCCTTCCCATCCTGTCCCTCCTTGCCAGCTGCCCCCGCGGCTGCCCCCAAGGCTGCCGCGCCCCCGGTCACTGGCGGCATGGAGATCCAGTCGCCCATGTCGGGCACCTTCTACACGGCTGCCGCCCCCGGCGAGCCCCCATTTGTCAAGGTTGGCGACCGCATCAAGAAGGGCCAGACCGTCGGCATTGTGGAGGCCATGAAGCTCATGAACGAGATCGAGGTGGGCAGGCTGGATAGGGATGGCTGGGCAGGTTGCTGTAGAATGGTTAAGGAGCGCCTGCTGAGGGTTTGAAGAAGAGAACAGTGCTTGTATGTCTGGGTCAGGAAAGGCCGGAGCGTCAGCATGGTAGGTAGGTAGGTAGGTAGGTAGCTTGGTAGGTAGGCCATTTTACTGTTGGTAGGGCCCCAAGCGCCGTAGGACGCCACGAGGGCCGCAGGAAGCAATGAATTCGTCGCCGCAACTGACTTTGACAGGAGCAGTCAGAGTACCTTGGGTGCAGAAGCAGGGGTGATGAGACACTTGTGGGTACTGTGGCGATGAAGCCCATGGATGATATGAAAGCGGGCGTGATGGTTAGGGTGGCAGACGGGACAGGAGGCAGGGCAATGGAGGATTGTCAGCAGGGCTGGGTACTGACCCACATGGGGACGGTTCTGTTACACAACTTGTTTGTGCGGCTTGAAGTGCGTAGTGGACTTAAAGGGTGAGCTACCAGATTATGAAACATAATGCAGAAGGAAGTGTCGCTGCCTGCCTTCCATGCACTCACCCTGGCCTCCTGCCTCCTGCTTGATGCTCAGGCTGAGGTGTCGGGCGAGGTCGTTAAGATCATGATTGACAACGGCAAGCCCATCACCGCTGGCCAGGTGAGGGAGTTGGGGGGGCGATGGGGGGACAGGGATTTCTGAGCACACTGCTGCAGCCCGTGTCTTGCAGGGTTGCTGCACCTGCTGGTACTCAACCACCCGGCTTGGCCATGCTACCATACTGCATGCCTGAAACCAGTTGCTTTCACACAAATCTGTGGCACTTGAAGCAAGGTCAGGGTTACCTACACAGCCATTCCATAGACTTAGTCTATGGAAATACCTGAGCTAGGACACGCATCAAGTTACTGATCGCTCCTCTGCACCTCGCCTGCCCACCCTGTGCCCGCGCAGCCCCTGATGGTCATCCGCCCCTGAAGAAGCCTATTCTTATGCTCAGGAGAGTAGCCAGGCAGCACAGGAGGTAGAACTGCGCAGCTCAACTGCCAAACCGGAAGCTGAGCAGCCACTTGGAAACCCTACCCTCTCCCAGCTCATTCGCAGCTGCGGCTGCTGCCACATAGAGAGCAGCTCTGATTAAGCGTTGTGCTGTTGACCACGCAGACAATGGCTATATTTTATGCACCCTACAAGGCGGCAGTTGAGACCATTTTTGATTGCGCTTGGCTGCTCCGACTTGCATACACATGGACACGACCCCTAAACAGTGCACCTGTTTGTGCCATTTTAAGGGCAGCAGTGTGACGCTGGTTTGCATGTGGGGGCGAAGACAGCACTAGAAGTCCTTATCTTGAACGTAACATTGAAGACTGCAACGACAGTGGGCAGTGTGACCGTGGAGACACTTGCGCACTGACCAGTGCCAAGCTGGTTGTGCAAACTGCTGTAGGTGCACATTGCTGAGGTTTACCTCGGGGGGACACAGCAGGGCCCAACTCAGCCGCATGGCGCATGCCTTGTGGCGCCAGGATCACCACAGCCTGCTTGAAAATGCAGCGTCAACCTCCATCGGCAAGCCGGGTATATCAAATATAGGCAGATGTTTGCTTAATGGCGTCACAAGGTCAACACTGGAAACTGCTTTCTTACAGGAACCATGTCAGCACCGCTGTACAGAGTGTCTGATCCCTATTTAGGGAACCCTTTCGCTGAGTGCTGACACCACCTCCACCTCTCCAATATGGCCACCCAGCTCCTTTTGCAAACAGCTGTCAAGCTCCGCCCACCACAACTGGTCCCGTGTGAGAAACGTGTCCACACCTTCAGACAAGGGTGCCTAATCCCTGCTTCTAAGCATCGTCAGGTGCAGGTCAGCCTGAGGACTGACCGCTTAGTCCCGTTCGCTGAGTGCTGTCAGGAACGTGTCCACCTCCTCGTTGCTCAGCACCTTGAACGCGCGGTCGCCATCGTCGCGCACCACGCCTACCTCGATGTCAGCCGCCTTCAAGTCCTCCGCCAGCACATGCTGAACAGACAGGAAGAGATGATGAAAAGGGATGGTTGGGGAGGTAGAAGGGGGCAGCAGGGACGTTAGCTGCCTACCAGTCCAGTGAAGGGATATGTTGCGCAGACAGGGACAGTTGATGGTGGGGATGGATCTGGGTGTTGGGGATGGAGCTGAGTACAAAGGGTGGAGCACAAAGTAAGGCTGACTTCATAGCCTGTGCCAGCACATGCTGCGGACCTGGACCCATTGAACCTGGTCTGCTTGCCTGCCCTTGCCTGCTTTGTAAAAACTGGCTTGCCCTTTGCCCCCCTTCCACATCCATGGGCCCACTTCCCACCTGCAAGGCGCTGATTGCCAATGTGACTGTCTCCTCGCCTCAGGGCCCTGGACCCATCGAACCTTGTCTGCTTGCCTGCCCTTGCCTGCTTTCTGAGAACTGGCTTGCCTTTGGACCCCCTGCACAATGAGCCCCTCTCTTAACTGCAGGGCACCGATTGCCGACGTGACCGCCTCCTGATGAGTCAAAATGCTGTGCCCTTACTTATCCTTGTTCTGCTCACGTTCACTACAAGTCTAGCCTGTCCTTGGCCCCCCTTCCCTCACCTGCAGGGCGCCTATAGCCGATGTGACCGTCTCCTCGTAGCTCTGGGTGGTGGGGCCCTTGAACTTCTTCTCCAGGAAGTTGGTGGCCTCAGTTTCCTTGGTGCCAACACTCGTGGCCTGCAGGCACATGCAAGCTAACACACTCTGCTCAACGCACTGACAACAGTGCAGGCAACGTTTTGGATACTGGCCCAATGGCGAATTCCGACATACGGCTGCTATCAATTCGCCATTGGGCCAGTACTGTGGATGCTGCCGCCCTTGCTCCCCATGTGCTGAGACAAGCAAAATCCTGACCCATGATGTGCATGTCTACAAGCACCCTCACATCCTGCGGCCAGTGCAAGCGCCTGCAGAACTGCTCCCCCCACTGTACCGCCGTCCCTCTCGTCCCTGCCCTACTCTTCAGTGCAACATTTGCTTCCATGGTACATAGCCTGCCATACCTTCCCTCACACCTTGTAGCTCTCCTCGCACCCTGTATCCCCCCTCACCTCTTGTACCTCCCCTCACACATTGTACCGCCCCTCGTACCTTGTAGCCGATGTAGAAGCCGGCGGGGTCGACCTTGAAGAGCTGCGGCCCCCGCTCCTCATCCACAGCAATGAGCATGGACACGACGCCAAGGGGCCTCATGTATGCATGCTGCTCAGAGTGAGGGACAGAGGGGTGGGGTAAGCAAGGAAGCGGTGAGTCAATGATACAGGAGAGAAGCAGGATGCGCATGGGCACCAC
>JAWZTI010000410.1:1266-30377 GCA_039880955.1 Chlamydomonas urium
TGACCACCCTGTCCAACAACCCCGCCTGACCACCCTGCCTGACCACCCTGTCCAACAACCCCGCCTGCCCCTCGTCCCTCGCACCTGGATGATGAAGCCGCGGTGCAGCAGGCTGCCGTCTGCAATGGCGCTGCCGACCTCCACGTTGTTGCGCGTGAGGTGCTCCAGCAGCATGGGGTCGGGCGGTACGGTGACCTTGACGGTACGGGCGCCGTCGGGCGCCGTACTGCCCAGCGACGCCAAGAGCGAGCGCTGTTGAGGGCCGTAGAATCGTACGCGGTCGACACGCCCCTCCGCAACCAGCTGCCAAAACTGCGTGTAGGAGAGCTCCTGCAGGGGGGGAGGTTGGTGTGGAAGGTGTGGAAGGTGTGGGAAGAAGTGTGGCACGCAACATTTTTTATGAGTGGAGCACCTGCATGACCAATGACAGCTGCAGGGCCAAACTGCCCCCCCTTGCCCCTCACCCATGCTATTTGGCTGCCAGACCCTGCGCTGCCCTCCCTGCCCGGCCATGGTCAAGCCCATGCCTTGACACTGCCCTGGCCCTGACAGTGCCCGTCCACGAACCCAGCCCTGGCCCTGGACCTGCCCTGGCCCCGCCCTCCAGCCCCCTTCACCCCTGCATGACAAGCCTCCCTGACAGGCCTCCCAGCGCCCACCGAGAGCGTCTCCTGCACCCTCCACGCCGTCTTGAGGCTGCCGGGCTCGCCAAACATGGTCAGGGCCTCCTCCGCAACCTGCAGGGGGCAAAGGCATGAACACGGCGCTCACGCTCCTTGCCGCACAGAAGCATCTGCACAGGTTTCTCCACTTCCACATATGCTTATTATGCACGAAAGCACAAGCGAAACTTTGAGATTGACAACAAGCACAGGGTAAAGGCGGACTTGAGTTTCGTCCAAGGTGCTTCACCCAAACACACTGCCACTCAACCGTGGCCACAGACGCCCTGTGTCCGCCCCTGTGCGTCTGCCCTGCCCTCCTGCAAACCACATGCTTAGCCACCCCAGCCCCCAGCCTGGCTCCTGGCGCACCTCGGTGGTGAACGCATCTGACACAATGTCCGCTGTTTTAATTGCCTCCTTGTTGGCTTCATCCACGTCCTCGTTGAACAGGGCCTGTGAAATCTTCTCCTCAAAGCCCTCGTTGCCTCCCTTCCGGTCGACACCATCCTCCAGCTCCTGCGGGGCACAGCCACGCACAAAAAACACAAGCATCGGTCAAGTGGTGCAGCAAGGCGGCATCTTGAGCAAGACCTGCGCCCAGGCCTTGCACCAGCTAACCAACCAACCTGCATTTCATTGGCGCGGATCTAACAACTACTGAAATTGTGAGACAGCGCAAGCCATGCCAATCAGAAGTGGCGGGCGTGGTGCTGACCGTGCAGCGTGCAAAGGATGTCCTTTTGTAACAAGTGCTGGCTGACTGGTGAATTGCTGCTTGTCACACGCTACTTCACCCTTTGTGTGGTGCTGGTGTATCAGCCCCGACCACGACGCGCCTGCACCTTGGGCTCTTCCACTAAGTACTGCCCGCTCCCCCGCAACCCTTCCGCACCCCTTCCGCACAAAGCCCGGCCCACCTGCTGGATGGCCTGTTCCACCATGAACTGCTTGATGCCCAGGTCAAAATCCTCGTTGTCATACTGCGCGTACAGCGCCTCAAGCTGCTCCGCGATCTGGCGCTTGGTGTGGCGCACAGGTACATCGGAGGGCGTATACGTCATCGACCGCATGATCTCGTCGTACCCGAGTGGTACGCCCTTGCCGCTCAGGGGCGCGGGGCCAGGCTTGCTGGAGCTGCTCGCGCTGCGGCGGCGGTGCAGCAGCATCGGGCAGCGCGGTCACAGCATGGGCGGGGCTGCTGCGCTGTGTCAGAGCCGGGGCGTGACCTTCACTTCAGCAGCTAGGCCATTGCCCTGGCGGTACCCTCATTGTTGCATGAAGCATCCTGCTTTGCCACCTGCCAGCAGCTGGCAGCCTGATCCCCTGGCACACTGCCCCAGCGCCTATGTATGCTGGCGGCTGTAGGACAACACGGCCTGTAGCGCATGTGCCATGGATTGCCCATGCAGACCCGGCACACACACCTGTCTTGGCTCGGAGCTGCTACTGTCGCGGTCGCTGCTGCTGCAGCTGGGCGAGCTGCTGTTGCCAGTCCTGCTGAGAGCATGATGGCCACCGCTCCCAGGACCTTCAGCGCGCTGGAAACGAGCGTGGGCAGGCGCTGCGTGCGCGGCTGTTGCTGGCTTGGCCATGCAGAGGATGAGGCGCACACCCCATCGGCCCTGCTGCTCGACGTCGACGCAACATCTTGCTGCGACTCCGAGGGGCGCCTTGATGCTGCTGCAGCAGGTGGCATGCATCGCAGTGCACCCCCTCGGATCGGCACAGGGGCCGCCACACCCTGATGTCTGCTCGCTCTGTTTGAGCCTGAGCTGGTGACATCGCCGTGTGGCAGCGTTGTGCTGCTGCGACATTGCGATACTGGCGTCCATCGCGTGCCAGGAAGCGACAACAGCCTTGGGCAGCCCCGCAAGGCCGTCGGCCGGCCCAGCCCCGTTGGCTGAGCGGCGCTCATCGCCCAATTTGATTGCCTGTGTCTAGGCTGGTAGTCCAGTCGGATTCGTGCTGAGTTTGAAGTGTGAACAGAAAAACATTGCAGACCGCATATGACCCAGGGAGGAAAAACGATTGAAAGCGCACACACTGCACACGCAGCCTGCAAAGACGCACACAACGCTCAGTTCAGCCCCGATCTAGACAGCAACAAAAACGTCAACACCTGTCATCATCTCTGCGCCATGACTCGCGCAAGCGATGCCTCAAGGTACTGCTTGGGGTCTGGGATCTCAGCCAGCACCGGCCGTTCGGCTCTGCTGGCGTTGGCCAGCTTGGCATAGGCTGCTGAGTAGCCCTGCATCTCCTCCAGCTCCTCGACACCACCGTCCTCGCCATCCCCACCTGATCCGCCTCCCTGGCCCTTGCCTGCACACACAACAAACAGTCAGAAGTAGTAAGTTCAACCATCAATTAGCAGGCGAGTGGCGGACAGCAAGCAAATTGCTCAATCTGGTGTGGGCACCCTGATCCTGGTGTGTGTCCGCGGCAGGTCTTGGCCAAGGCTGAGCACTCACCCTCAACCTTCTTCACCGCCGCATCACGGAGCGCCGACCACAGCTCCTGCGACTGCTGGATGGCTGGGAAGTCGCACAAGCATTTGGTGCTGGCCACCAGCACAACCTTCTCCTCCTCCATGCCGTCCACCAGGTGCATGTTGGGCAGCCACACCTAGGCAGGGGGCAACCAACATGGCCGGGTCAGGCTACCGACACATGTGCCAAGCCGCAAGTGCACGTGTCACAAGCCCGTAAGTGCACATGCATCCGTGCCATGGCTCACCTGCTGCATCAGCATCATGAAGACGCCTGGCTGCACACGGTCCGCAACACCCGAAACCGTCTGAGGCCCATGCTTGACGATGAACAGCGCAAGGAACACGATGAAGCACCGCACAAACTTTTGTGTCTTTGACGTTTGCAGCCTGCACAGGCAACATCAAGGTATAGCATGCTCAGCACGGCAAAAGTTCAGGGCCCACCGGCTTAACGCCGCTGACCTTGTCAGGCTGTTGCAAGCACTGTTACACCTGGAAGACGAGCGCCACATGCTCCCTGCTGCAGTCCTTGCCACGTACCGGCTGAACAGCAGCGTGAAGATGGTGGGCAGGAACTGCTCGTACGAGTTGAGCAGCAAGTTGTCGACAACAGCGTTGAGAATGTCGAAGCCTTCATGGTCGTGCGCCTTGCTGGCAATCAGCTTCTGGAACACGCCCAGCAGTGGCAGCAGGTGGCCGCCCTTTACCACCTCGTCACCCGCCTTCGACAGGTACGCCTGGAGCCAGGGGAATGCCCAGGAAGAGAGCGGCATTTGCAAGGTGAGCATGTGTCCTGTTTCTACCTGCAAATGGGACAAACGAGCCACACAGCAATACAGCAAACAGACGGCCCATCGCCTGGAGCGACAAACGTGCAATGGCAATGCAGGCACTCCTACCTGGATCAGGCGAACCAGCGCAGGCACGTTGCCTGAGCGCTCCCAGAACACAGGGCTGAGCAGGGGCGGGAAGATCTGCATGTACACTGGCGGCAACGGCTTGCTGCGCAGCTCGATCAGCTGCGCAAACACCTGGAACACATAGGGGTGGAACTCCTGCACATCCTGCGCACGGGAGAGGGCACAAGGACAGCGCAGCAACAGACATCACGGACAAATGCCTGCGAGCTGGATGCACCTGCATGTGCCAAGGACTCAACTGCGCGTGCTGTGCATACTTGCATCACCCCAAGTGCAGGCAAGGATAGGATGCTAGGTCTGGGACATTGCAAATGTAGCTGGTGTGGGCGGTTGCTGCAACAGCAGCGTTACCAATGTGCCGTACCTGCTGCAGCACCAGGTTGAACGCTGGGAACAGCATCTGCTCGAACGTCTCAATCATGGCCGGGCTGGCGGCCGTCGAGTGCTTGATGAGTGCTGCCACGCTCTCAAACAGGTAGTGGTTGAAGCCCGGGTTCTTGGGGTTCTTGCACACCTCCACCAGCATCTGTGCCAGCGCCTGGAGGCATACTACAGCCACGGGGGCGATGCCAGCTCCGACAAACCTGTGAGCATGATGCCAGCCAAGCATGGATGTAAGTTGACCTTGCGGGGCATGCTTGCATTTTCTGATGTCACCAACACAGCTGCCAAAATCATGCAAATTGGCAGTATCAGCATCCAGCGCTGAACCCTCTGTGTTCTGTCCCAGGCCTGCCACGCTCTGCAGGCTGGCTGCGCCAGTGCTCCTACCCAATCACGCGCATGACTGCCTTCATCAAATACTCGTTCTCCGAGCTCTCAGGCAGCTTGAAGCCCGAGAACAGGCGCTCCAGCAGGGGCTGCAGAAAGCTGCTCAGGTCCGAGGGGCTGAAGCGCAGGCGCCCCTTCTCCTTGAGAGAGAGCAGGCGCTCGATTGCGAGCGCGGCGTAAGAGTGCACCACATTGAACTCGCTGCCCAGCAGCGCGATGAGGCAGGGGAACAGCGCAATGCAGGTCTCCTTGGGCAACAGTGACCTGCAGCAGCAGCCATGGTGCGTCGGACAGCAGGGTGCCGGTGAGGATGGGAAAAGCCGAGATGCAACAGGACCTCTGTGGGCTCTGCTGAACGACACTGGACAAAGCTGTTGTGCAGCGGGATGGCAGCGGTTGACGATTTGTTTCACCGCTTGCCTGAAAGTGGTCACAAACTTGATTGCGTCTGCCTTCAGGATGGGGTGCTCGTTGATCTTGGGCGACTGCAACTCAGGCAGCACCTGCAGCAGCAACAATGCATGCGCCCGGCAACAATGTGGAGACCGGTGTGTCAGCACGCTGTGACTGTTGTTCGGCTATCCCACGAGGTCAGATAATTAAACGCATGCTAACAGCCTGGACTGGGATGCCTGCGCATTTGCAACCGCCAGCGCTCTTGCCTGTGCGCCAAAAAAGTCGTGAATGCTGACCAGCTGGTTGGTTGCTGTCGCGCCCTGTGCGCCTGCGGGTCAGGATATCACATGCACAATGACACTCAAGCCATGGATGGGCATTTGGTACCACAACAGGCGAAACACATCAGCACTTCCTTGCCTTCCGCAACAGCCCTCTGACCGGCAACCTAGTGCGCGCACCTGTCTTGCCCTGCACTGTGAGTGCCAGCACCAGGTAAATGGCGGTGTCCTTGGCCTTCCAGTTCTGAGCCGGGTTAGCAACATACTCCTTAAGCATGCCCTGCAGGCAGGCGATACAGCACGGCAGCACCACACAGCACACAAAGTGAGGGCACAGGCATCGATGGCACAGCACAAGACGGCCTCTAGGACTCCGCTGCTTGAAACACATGGGGTCAACCAAGCTTCTGTCAACGCACAAAATCTGTTGCGAAGCACAAGCCCAGTTTTGCCCTGATCCTCCCATGCCAGCATGAAGCTACATACCGTGACGTATCCGGTGAACAGCTGTGTGACCTCCTGCGGAAACTTTTCCGTCAGTGACTTGACCAGGTCAGCAGCAGAGCGGCGACGCGTGTCGCTGTCGCTGCCCTCTGCGTCTCTCCGGATGTACTCAATGGGATTCATCTCGAACACCTGAGCCGTAGCAGGGTGCAGCAGGCCAGGTGTCACGGCCACAACCATGAGATGCGGCTGTGAACACTTCGCAACCAGCGATCCCAAAAAGAGGACAGAATCGTACGCAGCAACCTGCCAGCTATGAGATTGCACGCCCAGCAAAGTTGCAAGAAGTGCTCACCTCCTCATCCTCAGGCCGCGTCGCCAGGTTGGGCACCACGACCTTCTCGCAGATCTGCTGCAGCGCGCCCGCGTTGTTGAACAGCTGGTAATGCACACTGCGGCTAACAGTGGTCAGGAACTTGATGGCATTCATCACCAGGTTGTCCTGCGGGTGCAGTCAAACCAACACAGCAGGCAAGCACGTCTATGCAGGTGGCAGTGTTGCGCAGTGCTGGACGTGTAATGACCAACAGCTGCCTTCCTTCAAACAATCTCCGGTCGCCCACCGCCCAACATACCTGGCCTGGGTTCATGGACACCTTCATGAGCAGGCCCCACACATCTGTCACAAACGTCTGCAAGAACTTTGCAAACTCCTCCTCGTTCATCTCCATAAACAGGTTGATGTTCTGCAGCATGGCGCACACCAGAACCAAAAAGCAGTCACAACAGCTCAGCATCACTACCAAGGTGCCAGCTCCTGCCGCTGCAAAAGCAGCCTGGTGCTGCCAGGGCGTGCGGTGTAAAACACCCCCAATGCAACAGCTGCCACATCCTGCAAACTAAACTGTCGCCACTCCCACAGCGGCCTTTCTTTCGCGTGCACCATACCTGGCAAACTGCTGATTTGACAGCGTCCAGCGCAGACTCCTTCTCGGTGTCCTTCTCGGCCAGCAGCGGGCTCTCGTACGCCAGCAGCATGTGGAACTCGCCCATCCAGCTGTCCAACTGACCCTCAACAAGCTGCATGCAGCAAGCAGTAAGCAGAAACACTGTTTGGAGCAGCACACAAGCACGCAACCGTCGCCCATCAGCAGGCTGCACACTCTGCAGGTGCTGTTCAACAAGGATGAACTTCAGGGTGCTGAAATCCCATATGACACTCATCATTGCACTCACTGGTGTCAGGCCCGGAGCATTGAGAGAGAAGAAGATGCGGCACACCAGGCGCAGAGTGGACATAAGCAGCTTCAGCGACGCAGAATCGCTGGTCTGTGGAATGAGCGCCATCAGCTTCTTCAGCGTCTCCAGCAGCGGGGTGAAGAAAATGTTCTGTGAGCGCTCCAGCTCGTTCACCATGGCATCGGAGCCATACTGGTTGCTGCGCGGGCAGCAACGCAAAGGCAGGAAAACAAGCACAGCTGAGATTCGCCAGCATGGCATCTGCCAGGGAGGTAACCACGCATGGCGCAGGCAGGTGGCAAAGGCGAAGCAACCTGCCATACCCTGCGATGTCACTTGCCGGTAACGCTTAAAGATGGAGTGTGCTGTGGCTAGCACACCGTTGATGGTATGAACATCAATGGTGTTGAGGCGCCCCACCAGCTCTGACAGCAGGGTGGGCCACTTGGTTGGAAAGTCGTGGTTGCAAATTATGCTGAGTGCCTCACTGAGCTGCGCCTGGACCAGCAACGGCGTGTTAAGCATAAGGCCAGGAAGCAAGGCCTTGATTTGCTCCTGTGGTAGTAAACCAAGGGGCAGCCCAAGTAAGCGTTTGTTTGTCCCGTGCCAGCCGCCAGCCAAAGACAGCATGAACAACCAGTGCCCTGCGCCTACAGCTCCCTGCCGCAACATCTACAGTCGCCCCCAATTAGTGCACCTTTTCAGCATCAGGCACCGGCTGTGCTCCACCATAGGCGGCAGCATCGGATGGAACCTGTGGCAGCCGAAGCAACAAGCGAGTCATCAACCAATAATGTGCATCGTGGTAGCGCAGCCGTCAATGCTTAGCGAGCTATCACTGCTCACCCAGTGAAACTTGACGTGGTTCTTGAAGTTGACTGCTGCAGCCTGGCGTAGTGAGGCATCCAACCCGTGGTTTGCCACAACCTGCATGTAGCACAACAGCACATCAGCATGTGGCCATCACCAGAGTGGTGCAGCATGACGTGCGCACTGCGTTTGCTGGGACTCACCGCCAGAACCGAGGTGCTGTACCCTGGCAGCTTCGCCGCTGCCTTCAGGTGAGCCTCCGCCTGCTGAATGACCTCCTGCGCCCATGACCAATTCAAGTGCGGGGTGATGTGCAGGTCAGAGCTGCTGCTGCATGGTACGTCGACCGCGAGCATGCCCCGTGCAGTGACTCACGCGCTGCGGCGAGAGCGTCTGCTGGAAGCACTTCTCCAACGGCATCGACGCCATGATGGCCGCTGTCGCCCCTCTCTAGATCGGCGTTCCGCGCTCTAGCCGATCCAAATTGTGCGGCAAAACGCCTGGGCTAGGTAAGCACAGCTGCGGCTGCTGGAGAAGAGCACAAGCTAGGGACGCTGCAACACGCAGGTGGGGAGAACGCGATCCTTCTGCTGGGTGTTTCGTGTGTGAGCCCGCAAGCCAACAACAGTGCAAGAGGCGGCAATTGGTACAAGGTTGACAGCTCGTCACCAGGGCGCGACGGTAGGCACTGGGCTGTCGCCCTCGCTCAAAACTCGACGGCCCCACGCTTCACCGCTCGACTGACTCACGCGCAACACCTTTGCAGCAGCACAGAAGTGGCAGCAATGTCGGACGATGGGTCTTCAGAGGGCGGAAACTGGGAGGAGTGGAACGAAAGCGATGCTGGCGGGGATGACGAGCCTGCCCGCAGCCTGTTCAGTGCCACGATGCTCAAAAGCCCTGCAGAGGCCTTTGCGCACGATGCGCAGCAGCACGGATTCGACATCCGTCAATACGCCGTGCAGGTGCGCCCGCAGAGAGGCGGCGCGCAAGGCGGCGCCCTAGACTTATCAGGCCTGCATACCTCATGCAAGACAGTGCCCTGCTGTCACCTGCAGGAAAAGCTGGATGAGTATGACATTTTCAGGTGCATCAACTTCATTCGCCGCAGCGTGGCAGAGGGCACAGACCCACTTCCGTCCCTCGCTGCAGGCAGCAGGTCCTCGGTTTGGCGTGGCAATGATGACTACTTGAAGCCAGTGATGGATGAGGATTCGCTGTTGTTTTTCGACTATGATGATTTGGTAGCTAGCTGGAGGTGCGCCTGGCAGTCAGCGCTGTATTTGTCGGGGTGTTCCCACATGCCCGTTTCAGTCTCAGGAGGCTTGCATGTTCATGTGTCGCGTACGCAGGTCCATGCAGGCACCTGAGGGAGGCTCTGCAATGGGTACATCAGCAGCTGTTGCTCAGGATGAGCTGCAGCGGCTCAAGGAGGAGAACGAGGGGCTGCGTGAGGCCCTTGCGATGCTGGCCGCCACCTGCATGCCTGATGACATCAGGGAAGGTAAGCAAGCTATTTCTTGCCCGCGGGGCCTCTTGACCCGTCACGCTGCTGCACAGCAGGCTACTGACCACCTTCGTTCGCTGTTGTATCTTTGCCTGCAGAGGCTGAAGCTGCACGAGCAGCTCTGGCAGCAGCAGGCGTGCCAGCCGCAGCAGCACGTTCAGATGGCGCTGGCCCCAGCTCTGCGCCAGCACCAGCACAACAGCAGCCTGTGCCCAGCTCTTCAGGCAGGGCGCTGCTCAGCGCCTCAGCCAAGGAGGTGGACGGCTCGTATTTTGACTCGTATGGCGGCTTTGGCATTCACCAGGAGATGATTTCGGACAAGGTGTGCAAGTGCATGGTTAGCAAACATGCAATATGTATTGCGACAGACTTGCAACGCAGGAAGCCTTTGGTTTCTGAAGGGAATGAAAGTGCTGATTTTCCTACCTTTGGTGTTGCAGCCTCGCACAGATGCATATCAACGCGCTCTGGAGTGCAACCCTGGCCTGTTGAAGGGCAAGGTCGTGCTGGATGTAGGGTGCGGCACGGGCATCTTGTCGCTGTTTGCCAGCAGAGCTGGCGCATCCCGAGTCATTGCCGTTGAAGGCAACAAGCGCATGGCAGGCTTTGCGACCCAGGTGAATGCGCTGCAAGTCGCGCGTCTGCAACATCCAAAGACTTGTGTGACTGCATTGGCATTGCAGGCCCCGAGGTTTGAGCGCACACGGCCTGGCCTTTCCTTGCTGCCTTTGACAGATTTGCAAAGCGAACGGATTCAGCTCAGAAGATGACGGGCCAATGACTGTTGTCCATGGCAAGCTGGAAGAGCTGGAGTCCATACCTGTGGACAAGGTGGGGCAGCAACTGCAGGATAAGATCGCATATGCAGTTGCAGGATAATGCATTTTACAGGAAGGGGGGGTGCATTGGTATGTTGAGCGAGCACGTCGCAATATGGCTGGCCTGGCCCTGTTACTATCCGTGCAGGTGGATGTGTTGGTGAGTGAGTGGATGGGCTATGCGCTGCTGTTCGAGACAATGCTGGACTCAGTGCTGTACGCAAGGGACCGCTTTCTGAAGCCCGGAGGCGCGATGCTGCCCGACATTGCCAGCATATTCATCGCTGGTACATCGGCGCAAGCAACGGGCAGCCCGTTCTGGAAGGTGAGCGACCCAAACTTAACACGCATGTGGTGAACAGCGAAATGCTTGCCTGATGAATGCCCTTGTTTGCAGCTGACTGTAACGTTTCTGGCCACCCACCCTCACTACCTTGCAGAGCGTTTATGGGTTTGACATGTCGCCCATCGCTAATGAGGTGTACAAGAATGAGCTGGAGGTGGCAAATGTTCACGTCGTCAAGCCAGAGGAGATTGTCACAGATGTCGCCAAGGTCAAGGTGAGCTTGACTGGGGAAGCAGGCTGAGCGCGTCAACTCGCATTTTTGGCCTTGAATTTCTCTTGCCAGGCAGGACACTTGTCAACATCATATGCTGTCACGCTGAACACACAGTGGAATTTAACGCTGCTGCTTGCAGGAGTTCGACCTGTGCACCATGGCGGCCGATGAGCAGGACTTCAGCGCAGAGTTTACTCTGACTGCCACGCCGTCGAGCACCTCAGGCCCGGTGCAGCAATGCCACGCCATTGTGCTGTGGTTCGACACAGACTTCTCCTCGCGGCACTGCAAGGACGCACCAGTCAAGCTGTCAACGAGTGTGTATGAGCCGCCCACGCACTGGGCGCAGACAGTGCTGCTGCTAAAGGAGTCTGTGGTGCTGGCAGTGCCTGGCCAGGTGAGCTGTGTCTCATGACTGGAGTAAAGGTTTGGCGGAAGCCTGCAGTGTGCACACCAACCGAGAAAGCAGGGTGAATTTTCCTTAACTGCACGCTTCAAACTGGCTCTCAATCCATGCTTTTCTGTCGTCTCAGGACACCGCATCCTTTGCCGCCGCGCCCAACCTGACTGGTCGCCTCAGCATGGTCCGCAACAAGTTCAAGCACCGCTTCCTGGACATCAGCCTCGAGTACACTGCACGCCTCAGTGACGGCAAGGTCATCAATCACACCACCATGTACAGCATGAGCGTGTCTGCGAACTGAATTCGCTTGATTTTGCCTCTGATGATTGTGTAATCTTGCTGCTCATGGAATTTGCCAGGAATTCTGATGGTTTCGCTTGCAGGAGACCAGCTGAAGGAGTTGGGGCAAACTAGGCGGTCGAACTTGTGTTGCTGCAGCTCTCCCAGCCCATCACCATGGCCTTTGAACTGCCCGCTCTTCCCTATGACTACTCGGCGCTGGAGCCCTACGTGGACACCACGACCATGAACATTCACCACACCAAGCACCACGCGGTAAGGGCCGACTGTGCCGCTGCCCTGATGAACTTCAACAGCAGGCATCGCCATGCCTGATCTGGTCAGAAACGACGCTCCCTTGGGGTCTCTTGCGCCCCACCACTCCTGCATGGCATCTTCCTGCACCCACCAGCGCCCACATGGCCATCGCGCCTGACAAAGCGTGCTTGCTTGGGCGACACGCAGGCCTACATCACAAACGTAAACAAGGCTGTGGAGTCTCACCCAGGCCTGAAGGACCTGGGGCTGACGGGGCTGGTGCAGGCGGTCGGCACCTCGGCCATCCCCACCGACGTTGCCGGCATTGTGCGCAACCACGGTGGCGGTCACTGGAACCACAGCTTCTTGTAGGTGCTGTTCTGATGCAGCAGTGCATGGCATGAGCAGGAGCAACACCTGCGCGTTGTGACGTTTTTACGATCTTTGTGCACGTGTCCTGAGGTGGCACTGATGTGCATGGCTTGTGCTTGCGCAGCTGGAAGGTAATGTGCAAGCCCTCGGACACCAACGGCCCGTCCTCCGACCTGAAGGCTGCCATCGACCAGGCCTTCGGCTCCATGGATGAGATGAAGAACAAGTTCAACACCGCTGCTGCCGGCCAGTTTGGGTCTGGGTGGGCGTGGCTGGGCGTGAAGGCTGATGGCTCTCTGGGCATCACCTCCACCGCCAACCAGGACAACCCTCTGATGTCCATCGCGGACAACAAGATGACCCCCATCCTGGGCCTGGATGTGTGGGAGGTGAGCGTTGATGCCAGGCCTTTGTGCATGCAAGTGATGGATGAGACTCTTACCTGTCTGCTGTTTTGTTTTCCTTGCTACGACTAGCACGCCTACTACCTGAAGTACCAGAACAGGCGACCCGAGTACATCTCTGCCTTCTGGAATGTTGTCAACTGGGAGCAGGTGCAGTATTGGGCAGCCGGGTGCTGAGTGCTGGATTTGGCTGCAGGGTGAGCTGGCTGAAACGCACTTGATGCCCTTGCTGCTCAGGTCACTGCCAACTTCCAGGATGTGGTCGCCAAGCCGGCCCTGTGAGCTCTCCGTGCAATCACGAGCTGGACGGCTTGCTAGGGCCTGGTACATGTTGCCATGTTCATTTGTCGTTGCCAGCGGTTATGCATGTTACCTGTGGTATACTCCCCTTGCCATCAGGCAGCCAATCGCTAATGCGCGTTTACGCCGCGCGTAGCTCGCGTGAGCACTGCCAGCCGTGTTGATTTGGAATGCGAACCTGGCCCCACACCCAGCGCATCCTGCCACGCATGCACATGTTGCCGAGCAACGTGCTGTCGTCCTGCCAGCATCCATGCCAGGCAGGGACGAGTGGTCAGCGCCGTATGCAGGCGGAGGAGGGATTGCGGCTCGAAACCTGCACACTCAACGCAGTGTGCCCAGCGCCGTGCATTCAACATGGCTAGACCGGTTGACGCACTACTTCAAGTCCCTTTCCGCACTGGATACAACGTCGGCAGGGCGGGCGATTGACGAAACTGGCCCAGGGGATGCCGATGGCCCGCTTGGCGAGCAGCGCAGCAGCCGCAATAGCAGCCAGCGCACCAGCCGCGCCAGCCCGCGCGATTCTGCCTACATCACCAAATTTCGGTTGGCAGAAGAACGGAGGGCAAAGGCAAGGGCAGCTGGGGGGACAACCGACCTAGCACCGCATGGAGGTCTTATGAGCCGGTTGCGGCGCTACATCGGCGCCATCGGCGGCAGCAAGCCCGGCAGGCCCACCCCAGCACTTCCAGAAACTAATAGAGAAGCATCAGCATGCGCACATCATGCACCAACAGCACCACCGCGGCCAGCAGCCATTGTCCAGACGCCAATAGCATTGCAGCTGGAGATACCACACTCGCCACGCGCAGCGCACGCAGAGCTGGACGAGGTGGTTGCAGCTCCTCCATCGGCCAGGGTGCCCATTGTGACAGACCGGGACTCGGCGCACATGGCCTCTCCTTCAGTCTGGAGCGGGCCTGACGCAAGCCTCGACACACCAACCGCTCCTGCCTCAGTGCCCTCAGCTGGAACACCCCGCAAGTCCACCATCATTGCCATGGCAGAGCACCTGCCCCCTGGCATGGCCCGCGACGTCTGGTGCATTGAGGACTACGCTGACCTGCAGCAGCTGCATTCAGGATACGCATCCTTCGTGATGAAAGCAACCTGCAAGTAAGTGTGTCTGTGCTGCCATGCCTGCTGCATCACTGTAGGTGCGATCGGCAAAGAAAGACTGCATTTACTTCCGTACTCTTTGCCTCCTCGTCCTTACCCTGTAATGTTCCTGCTGCAGGCATTCTGGTCAGGCGGTAGCGCTCAAGATCTACCAGCCAGACCTGCTGCATCAAATCAGTCAGTACCAGCTCATGCGAGAGGCTAGGCTGCATGTGCAGCTGTACCACCCACACGTTATCAGGCTGTATGCGGCCTTCCAGCAGGTACGCAGCATTCTTACGCTCGAGAGCACACAACCATCGCAGCCATCCACACTGCCTTCTCTGCCACGGTGCAGTCTGTGTGAAAAGGACGTTCATGCCCCTGCAATGACGCTGCCAACCCGATGTCGTCCTGCTGCTGCTGCCCACAGGAGGATGGTGTGGTGCTGGTGCAAGAGTACGCTGACGGAGGTGACCTGCTGCACTACCTTGGCTGCACCAGTGGCGGCCGACTGTCAGAGCGCAGGGCGGTGCGGCTTGTGGTCAAGCCGCTGCTGCAGGCGCTCAACTACCTGCACAACAATTACATTATACACAGGTGCTAAGCTGCCTCGTGCGGCATGAGTCATTAGGCATGAGTCATCAGGCATGCCGCACTTCAGCCCTGGCAGCGGGTCCAGCCAACCTGCAGACGCGGTGCAACCCTGCCTCGATCTTCAGCACACTCATTCACGCTGCCCTTAATGCCGCTGTTTGCATGCCGGTGCCTTACTACAATGTATGGATACCAGAGACGTGAAGGTGAGAGGACGGCATCACTGCCTTATGTGCTGGAAGCAGGCTGTTGTGTGCCATCAGCTTATGTTGCTGTGCTTGAACGCCACGTGCTGTTGTGAACCCATGCCTCCCCTCTGCCAATGCCTTGCAGTTGGAAAACATATTGTTCTCAGGCCCTGACATGTGCCTCAAGCTGGCCGACTTTGGGCTGTGCTTGAATTTCCGTGAGGAGCGCTGCGTGACACGAGCAGGCACACTGGATTACATGGCACCAGAGATTCTGAAGTGTCCGACCAAGGACTACCCCGAAGACAATAAAGACAGGGAGGACCTGGCTTACACCTGTGCAGTTGGTGAGTACCGGCGGCGATGCCAAGAGTTGCACCAGCACAAGTTGGGATGGACAGATGCTTGGTGCAGCCGCATTCGCCTTGCGCTCTTCCAACCCTGCCGCACATGTGTGCCTACGTGTTCCGCCACGCAGACGTGTGGTCGATTGGGATCTTGGCGTATGAGCTCATCTGCGGCGTGCCTCCCTTCACACGGCGCGAGAGGCAGGAGACCGAGCGGCTGATCATGAGTGGCGGCCGGCCTCAGTTCATGGTGCATGTTTCCAGCCTGGCTGAGAACTTCATCTACAGCTGCCTGGAGCGTGATGCTCACTCTCGGCCATCGGCCGATGAGCTGCTACGCGCACCCTGGATGAAGGCGGGGCTGGTCCCGTCGCAGCCACCCCCGCCTGACACTGCCCGCTCACAGTCGCAGCCGATGCCGACGCTGACCGCGTCACCGGCAAAACGCAACCTGGCTGCCAAAGCCTCATCTGCAGGGCGCCGGCAGTCGGCGGCTGACGAGGCCACAAAGGAGCAGGTGCAGCAGCTGGATGGCGCATTGATGCTGGGTCACCTGCGCGATGACACGCATGGCGCCATGTTCGACTGCCTGCCCAACTCCACCATCCTCTCCGCCGCAAACTATGACGCCAGTTTGTCAGAGACGCTGCCCGAGGCTCAGGGCTCGGGGCAGTCTGCGTCCGTGGCTGACTTTGAAGAGGCGCCGCTGGTGCCGCACCCCCCAGACCGAGCATCTACTTCACATGCCAGGTTGTCACCCCGTATGGAGAGGACCACGCATGGGCGAGGTTGACAGCGCGGCAGCTGTGCCTGGCCTAAACTAGGCTGTACACCTTGCTCTGCCTGTACCCTACCTATCCGTCTCCGGCATTAATGCTTCTGTAGTGCCAGTGCTGCCAGCACCAGCACTCTTGAATTTTCCTGCCCCGGTGGAGCTTTCACAGGCCTGGTTATTTGGAGCGCGTTTTTTGAGCCGCACCATGCAAATGACACCGCCACTGCCCTCGCCGTTCTCAAACTGACGCGCCTTCGTTCTGTGACTTTTCAACAGATAAATTGATTTTTGCACAGGACGTTATGAACATTGCCGTCCAAATGCCATGATGTGAGTCCCTATTTAGACTGTGACCTTCATTTATTAATCTATTGCTTCACAGGTGGTTCCAAGTCGCTTGTAAGATGCTCTGTCGTGTTGGTTGAGAATCTCATCACTTGAGAATTTTCAGCATGTCACCAGTGTCAGCTGTGACATGAGATGACCTGATGCTATGCTGCACTGGCACCACAGGTGGTAACAGAATGAAAGGGCAGCGTAATAATCACCTGAACTACGCTGATACATGGGCAAAGTGTCTGCAACAATTGACATCAGTAGCAGCGGCACAAGCCAACGCTGGCACCATCGCTGCCTAGCGGCATGCGCCAGCTGCACTCCCTCCAAGCAGGGTAGCAATGTCTGTGATGCTGTGCAGCCATGCATCCTTTAGTGTCAAGGCACTTGATTTGAAGTGCTGGGCAATGGATGGAAACACCTGTGAGTGAAGCATCGCTCAGGCCTGATCCCTACGCTCAAGCCCACGCCCAGGTGCTGCATGCTAGCCAGACGCTGGATAGAGTCCGTCAACGGGGCGCTCTCAGACTGGCAGGCTGTGGACTGTGGAGGAAGTGGTGAGGTTGGGAAGGTGCAACCAAGGTGCCATGGCTCATGCACGTGCTGCATGCCTAGCCTGTCACATGTCAGTCAGCCCAAGCTTCTCCAGGGCCAACGCACGGTTGTACTTGGCGTGGGCGTTTTGGGGATCGCCCTCCAGGACGCACGTGTAATCATTGCACGCTTCTGCGCATGGCAACAAGGGCAGGTTGCTGGTGAGTCTGGTGCGTTATGTTCAGCAACAGCGACAGGCATGCAGGGTGCACTGCACCGCACCCTTGCAGCCTGGACTACTCACCAACCCAGCAGCCCACTTTTGCCAGTGCGTATGCCCGATGGTTGTACAGGGACACGTTGACCTGCGCGCCAGACTTCTGAATCCCCTGGATGGCCACCGTATAATCCCTGATGGCCGCCTCAAACTCTTTGATGCGCCTGAAGCTGTGCGCTCTCTGCAGATTACAGGGTGTAGAGGTTGTACATGACATGTGAACGGCAAACAGCAGGCGTTGACAGGGTACAGCATTTGGCTGTGATGCAGTGCTGCCCTGCACACGCAGCACAAGGAAGCCGGAAGGGGGATGCGCACTGCACGGGGTGCATACACAGCACATCACAGCATCACCTCACCTGAACATGTGCCATCATATCCGATGGGTCCTGCTGGATGGCCTGCGTGAAGTCCACAATGGCGCCAGCCAGGTCGCCTGTGGCCCTGCGGCACTGTCCCCTGTTGCGCTTGAACGCAGCCGTGCTGGGCGCCAACTGTACTGCGGCGTCAAAGTCGGGAAGCGCCTGAGACAGCTGGCCCATGGCCTGAAGCAGGACGCCGCGCGAGTTGAAGATGAAGGCACAGGACGCATCTGTGGCGCCTGCACCCGAAGCGCCTAGGAGAGCCACAGCTGCGTTGTAATCAGCCAGTGCCTGCAGCGGGTGGCCCAGGCGCTGATGCATGCTCCCCCGACTGTGCAGCGCAGTGATGTTCGTCGTGTCCAGCAGAATGGCCTTCTCATAGTCCTGTTGCAAGGCAAGGGAAGGCCGGGGCACAGACAGCTCAGAAAATAACCAAGCAGGCAATACCATCAGCCATAAGTGCCGTAGCCGTCTTGGGTGCATTTAGAATGTATGTGGGTCGCAAGCACGTCCACTTCATGCTGCTCACCTGCATTGCCTCCTCAAGCAATTCCAGGCCTTCAAGCGTGATGCCGCGGTGGTAATGTGCCCGGCTGTGCTGCGGGTTGAGCGCTACTGCCTGTGAAAAGTCGGCGATTGCTGCTTCAAGCGCACCCACCTGTAGCACAATGGGAGCATAACAGACATGTTGAATGAGCCAGTCATGTAAGTTTGCACTTCTAGACAGCCAGCTGACTGAGTGCTGAGCTCTTGCTACTCTGGCAGGGCAGGTGATACAACGTCATCACCTTGCGGTGTGCGCAGCCCTTGCAGTGGAAGGCATCAGCGCAGCCTGGGTCAAGATCGATGCACGAAGTGAAGTCGGCAAGTGCCCCCTGCAGGTCACCCATGCGGTCCTGTGCAGCGGGGCAAGCACAGGCAACTTTGAGGACTATGCATGGCTTGCAAAGTGCGCTGGGAAGAACGGAACGCATGGCAGATGCGAACGGCCTGCCGCAGGGAACAATCACCTTGGCAATACCTCTGTTGAAGTAAGCTACGCTGCGTGGCTCAACCTCAATGGCTCTGGTGTAGTCCTGCAGCCGCAGGCAGCGCAAGGAGGACAAGTTGCTAGAGCTGCGTGCTTATCGTTTCACATATGCACGACTGCAGAGCCCCCACGCTGCCTGTGCAAGCAGTGCAACACCGTCTTGATAGTGGCAGGCTCCTGCAAACAGTCAGACACCTCAAAACGTACTGTCTGCCTGTTTCCCTGCCTCCCCGACCTGCGCGCTGCCTCTCTGCCCTGCCCTGCCTTGCCCTGGTCCTGCTGCCCTACCGCGATTGCCGCAGCGTGGTCGCCCAGCTTGTCGTAGGTGAATGCGCGGTTGAACAGCGCTCTGAAGTCGTCCGGGTCGAGCGCCAGCGCTCGGCTGTACTCCTGTACCGCAGCACGGTGGTCGCCCTGGCGCCGCAGCGCAAACGCACGCGCCAGGTGCTGCTGGGCAGTCCCGTGCGCCCTGCAATGCACGGCACGCAAGAGCCAGCGTCTGGGTGCACATTGTGCTGTCGAGCAGCAGGGTACCCTGTCTCTTCAACCGCCCATCCTTTGCCTGCAATCTGTGCATCTGCAGCGCTGATGACACAACCAGCACAGCATAACCGCTCACCTGTGTTGCGCCGCGGCCTGGCGGTCCCCATGGCCTGAGGACGATGGTTGTGCGCCATCTGCTTGCACAACATCAGCCGCCACCCGAGCAGGCACAGCACGCCCCGCTTCCTCCTCCCCAGTCTCACACAGCAGCATCCTGGGGCTGCACAGCACTCTCAAGGCCGGGTCGATGCCCTTGGCCGCCACTGCAGCACTCAAGCCACCTCCTGCTGCATCTGCCAGCAACATACTACTGGCTGATTCCCCCTTGGAGAGCGATGGGCCACTGGTTGGCGACGTGGGCAGTGCACTGCTGGTACTGACCGGAATCGGCAGCTTCCTGTGCAGGCCTGGTGGCAACAGCTCGCCCATGCCTGCCTCAGGTGTGTTGCAGGTGCTGTAACCTGCCACGAGCGGGCACGGCTGGATGTGCAGCTCCATGGTCGTGCGACGGCTGAGGCGGCTGCGGTCAGGCACAGAGTCGGTGTCTCTCTCCCTGCTCTGCCCTTGCACGCTTGAGCCAAGCGTGGATGACTTTGAGTCACTGCCTGGAAGTGTTGCTGGGGTACCCCGGCTGGCCACGCTGCTGACGGGAAGGGCATGGCTGCGGGGGGCCTGGGTGGCGGTGAGTGGCGTGACACCTGCAGCTGCACCTGCTGCAGCCAGCATTGGCTGCGCTTGCAGCTGCTGCATGGCTGCAGGCACATGTGGACTGACGCTCCATTCACGCCTGTGCGCGTCCGTCACCGATGAGGAGGAAGCAGGGGACTCCTGGCTGCTGGCGTGCTGGCCAGCGCTGCCAGCCTCTGCAGGCAACACAAGCCGCCGGTGGTGGCCCTTGGACGGGTGTGCTTGCTGAATGTCTTTGTGGGCCAGGGCCAGGGCGTAGTCATCTGCGGGGTGGCAAAGGGCAGGGTGTTGACCAAGGGCAGCTACTGAAGGCTGTGCCAGCTGTCACGCACTGAAAGGAGCTGCTGTGGCATGAGCGCTTACCCAGTGCACGGGCGATGTCACCCTGCATGTTGCGACATGCTCCTCTGGACAGCGCTGCTTTGGAATGCCCTGGCTGCAGTTCTAAAACGAGAGAGAAGAGCTTGATGGCCTTGTCCAGTTCATGCTGCTTTACATGGACGCTGCCACACAGGTACAACGCGTCGGCACTGGTGGGGGTGATGCAGCAAGCATCCTTTGCATCCTGCAGCGCTTGCTCCAGGAGCCCTGCAGCACGCCGACATGGAATATGACCATGTGTCAGAACATAACAGCCCTCCAGTGTCGATGAGGCAAGGGTCCCCTGCGAGATGTCTTGCCTTGACGCAGGTACGCATGACCTCGTCGCACAAGCGCCGCGGCGTTGGCGGGGTTATCCGTCAGCTTGGCAGTGCAGACTTTAACCACCTCCTGCTCCAATTCCATTTCTTTCCTTCCCGGAGCAGCCGTCATGTTACAGCGCTGTGAGCGACGGCTCGTGTTGTTCGCGCAGGTCGCCCAGCTGTTGAAGCCCTCCTGTTGCGTTCATACTTTCGACTCTGACCGTGTCCTCGAAGTGCTCATCTGGGCACAGGAGATGCAATACGGCGCGCAATTCAACATACTTCTTGCATCGCATTGAGCAACGCACGCGGCAAGCATGGGCCAGTGGCACATGCCACAGGTGTGCAACCATGCCCTGCCTGATGCGCAGAGCCGCTGGTGCCAGACGCGATGAGCAATTGTGAACGTATGCTTGAAAATCTGTCTGGGATTGCAGTTGTCGGGCATCGCGCCCAGTCCTCGAGGTGGAAATGCCTGCGTCAGCCTGGGGAAGAAAGTGGTCGTGTTCGGGGGCTCAGACCGAGCTCCTCTCACGTTCAATGACCTCTGGGTGCTGGATACAGGTGAATAGCCCTGTATGCATGCCTCTGTTTGTTAGCATTGCATGGCTTGCTGCGGCCAGCCTAACCTAACCTCCCCTGAGACATTGCATCGTCCATGGCTTGTGCTCGCAGAGGACAGCCGATTTGAGTGGACTCAAATCAACCCAACGTTTGAGCCCGGGTAGGCAATGGTGCTGCAAACTTGTCAGCTGGCTGCTGCTGCGATGACTGATGACCAACCATGCCTTAACACGTGCATGCCCCTCTGCAAACAGGTGCCAAGTCCTTCCACGCTCCGGGGCAACGCTGACACTAGTTCAAGGGAAAATCTATTTGTACGGAGGCCAGGTGTGTCAAGTTCTGCAGGGCTGGTAAACGACAATGCTACACAGCCTCAACAAATCCATGCGTTGTGGCCTGCAGGAGCCTGTCACAGAGCATCGTTTTGGGGACGTGAAATGCCTGGACCCGGAGTGCTGGCGGTGGTCAGACGTCTCGGTAAGCAGCTTGCTGCCATCTGCTGCCGGCATACAAGCTGCTTTAATCACACATGGAATGTTAAAGCGACCAGCCCCTAGGCAACGCAGCAGTTGCTAGTGCAGGATGCCACCAGCGGTGGGATTTTGGGCCACATTTCTCGCCAGCCGTCCTTGTCAATGACTTGAACTCCCAAGGCGGGGTTGTTGCAGGGTGCTGCCAAGGTGCCGTTACTAGCACATAAGATCCCTGTTTCCACGAAACAGCCGTCCAGACTGTCAAGAATGAAGACCTTGCCCTGCAATTTCCTGCCCTATGGCCTGCTGCAGGCTGAAGGTGCAGCACCACCGCCCCGCCACTCACACTCCACAGGCTGCCTTGCAAACCAGTGCCTGGTGAGTGTCTCTGCGCAACGTTCTCAGCCATCTTGACCATCGCTGGGCTGCACACACAGGCGTGCCTACAGTGCCGTTCTGTGCATGAGTGGAGCCTGTTTTGTACCTCCTGCTGCTGTCGTGTTGCTCTCCCTGCTGCAGCTCATCTACGGAGGCAGTGGCCCCCAGGGCACTCTGTCAGACCTGTGGGTGCTCAACCTTGAGCAGGGCGCATGGAACCATGTGACCACACATGGGGATGCGCCGACAGCCCGCGAGATGCACAGCGCCTGCATGGTAGACGACAAGACCATGCTGGTCTATGGCGGCAGGGCGGCAGATGGCAGGTAACGCTCTGCACACAAATTGCAAATCTACACGGGTGCCGGTTGACCCCTGTGCTGCAGGGGCGATGTGTTGTGACCTGCTTGTGCGCTGCAGGGTTCTGTGTGACGCCGCCATCCTGGACGCTGGGGAGATGAAGTGGTCTGCTGTGGAGCCCACGCCTTTCTCGCGATGTGCGCACAGCGGTGTGCTGATGGCCAGGCAGTCCAGCCCAGCCACAGGTGAGGCTTGTGCTGATTGCCGGGCGAGGCCTGCTGCCCGGGTTACCGCACCCTGCCTAGTTCTGTCCATGAGCTGGCTTTGCCTGTCACGTGTAGCGCTGGTACATTACTGGCACTGACTGGATATGCCCATTGCATGTGGCGCTGCCTCACCCGTGCAATCATGCAGAGGACGAGGAGGCTGGCGGCTCGGAGCACAGCGGGTCGTCCGTTATCATCTATGGTGGCTTTTCTGGCGAAGCAGTGGAGGGGGACGTTTTACAAATAGACGCGAAGGTCGGCTGATGCAAGCATCATGTAACATCCCTGTGCCGCCAATTGTTTGACATGACCCGCAGCTGTATGTTCTGCCAATAACTCATGCCGTTTGCTGACTGTGCAGACGCTTGAGATTGAGTTGCTGCGGCGAGGGCCCAGGGAGAGTGACGCCGCTGGGTCTGTGCCGCCGCCAAGATTTGCACATGCGGCGGCCTGCATCACGTGGCCAGGAGGCAAGGCACAGCAGGTGCGCTCTGGCTGTGCAGCAGCCTGCTGTAGGCTTATGTGTTTCAGAGGCATCGCTGCTGCCTCCAGTCATAAGTGGCTGCTTTGTTTGACGCGTG
Organism: Chlamydomonas urium; assembly: GCA_039880955.1. Taxonomy (NCBI): domain Eukaryota; kingdom Viridiplantae; phylum Chlorophyta; class Chlorophyceae; order Chlamydomonadales; family Chlamydomonadaceae; genus Chlamydomonas; species Chlamydomonas urium. Next base: position 24,207 of record JAWZTI010000410.1, read on the forward strand.
TTGCAGTGCCATGTTTGGTGTCTTTGCAGGCTATGCTCATTCTTGGAGGCGTGAACCCTGCAGAAGACCTGAACGACGTTGCACTCTGGGTGCCAAGCTGACAACACTGAAGCCAGTACTTGCTGATGCATACCAGAGCTGTTCAACGCACTACAAAGCCTTTCATTCTGCAACAGGGCCGCTGTTGGCGGAAGCCTTCTATACATTCATTTGATGCCCTTTACGTTCAATGGATGTGAGGAGCGTTCAGGACCAACATAAAGCCATTGCTGAAAGATGGCAAGACATTGCCCTGGACGCCTTGGTGCCATGGTTGTCGGAAGGGGTTCACCAGGATTGGATGGGCTGCTGGCTGCAATCCACACAGCGCCTGCAGCATCGTCTGCAGGGCGCGGCAACATATGGCACACACCTTTGATAAAGCATGTGGCAGCACAGATAGCAAAGCGAGAAGCGTGCCTCTTTCAGGTCTGCTTGACCTCCACCTCACCTTTGCTTTGTGCAGCGCCTCCTCACAATAGTCCGTGACTATGCAAGGCATCCCAAGCAATGACTCGCCGCCTGTCTCTGTGCGTGGTTTCTGCTGTGCCGCTGCACAGGGCAACAGCGCTTGCATGGTCGGCACCCAGGATGGGTAGGCGGCCAGGCCGGCATTGGGCATGACAGCTACGGCATTGCTTGTTGTTATGGCATACCTGCATGATCAAGCGCAAATCAGGCAACACATCCTTAGTTAGTGCTTCTTGCGCAATCCGCCGTGGCTAAGCAGCAAGGACCACTGGCCTCAGGAACAGTTGCATATACAACAAGGATGACGGCGCTCCGCTTACAAGAGTAGAGTAAGCAAGACATTTGTTGGGCACACAGATGCTTGACTGGCCTTCATTCTCAGCCTACCAAGACTACCGCCTGTACTCCATCTCGTACACCTTGACGCACCTGCTTGCCAGCTCATCAGCGACTTGATGGAGGTGGCCCTGCCAGAAGCTGAGCTGTAGACAGCGGCGCTGAAAGGCCTTAGCAGTGGCTACCATGTGCTCTGAGCCATGACCATGCTCTGAGTCACGGCCAGGGCGTTCACAATTACCAGCAGCATCTTCCTCGTTCCTCCTGGCGCTTGGCGAGGGTGCGCCGCCTGAGGCTGGTGCCTTAGGGAACTGCTTGTGTCCAGCCTCAACCTCCAGGCCACCTTGCTTGCTGCAGCTGTCCGAATCGCAGTCCTCCTTGTCCGGCCGTTGTGAGCGTGGCCGCAGTCCGACCGCATCCAGCTGGTCAAGCCACTCGCTCCAGCCATCCTCACTCCCTGCACTGCAATCGTTCTCAGCAGCGGGCGCTGGAAAAGCCTGACTTGCATCTGCTTGTTGCTGTGGGCTGTGCGCCTGATGTGTGCCAGCACGCATGTCTGCCAGCATCTGAGCGGCAGCATCGGCAGGCAAGCATCCATCCCTGCCATGCCACTCGCTTGGCACGTCTGGCCCAACAAAGTGAAGCGACAGCTGCACATGACTGGGCAGCAGTTCCAGCAGCCCAAACGACGGAAGCATTGCCACCTCCGACCTGGGCCCAACGTACAGCACATGCACCTGGTCCTGCTGAGGGTCGGCGTGGATGCTGTCGCCGCCGCTGGCCACCCCAGGATCAACACTGCTGCCGCCCTTCTGCCCACAGCTGTCCACTGCACCCTGGTCCACAGCAGTTGCATCACCACCACCACCACCACCACCACCACCTCTGTCACCGCCACCATCACCACCACCATCACTGCTACCGCCGCCATCGCTGGAATGCTGTTGGCTGTCCTGCTGCGGATGGGCGCAAATGTTGGCTTGCTCAAGGCGGCCGCTGCTGCTGTAGCTGCTGCTGCCTCTGCGAAGCAGCTGGCCACGTCCCAAGTGGTCCACTGTGAGCAACGCCAGTGTGGTCGTCATTCCAAAGTGAAGGCTGAGAGCAGCAGGGGAGCTCCTGTGTAGTCCGAGATGATGGTACAGTTGGCGCCAGCTGCCAATGCTCGGCGCCTGCTGCGCTGAGCCCGAAGCTGTGCTCTTGCCATGCCCTTGTGCATCAGGGAGTGTGCTCATGGCTTGGCCTTCTGTGTGAGAAGCTGTGCCCATGCCCTGGCCTGCTATGACCAGTTTGCGTGCACTGCTGATTGCTTCACCGTCTGCTGCCACTGGCGTTTGGTCGCCGGCAGTACACCCCTCCGGCTCTGCCCTTGCACGCTTGCAAGGACGCTGGCGCTCCTGACCTGTCTTCTGCACCCCTTTCATGCTGCCTGGCCACACAACCGCAAGCTGCTGCTGCTGAAAGGGCTCGCAGGGGCAGACGGCTCGCCATATGCCCTGGCCATGGCAGCCCTCCGCCTGCAGCAGCGTGCACATCGGGTGATGCGCAGCAGGCGGTGCCCCATCTGCCGGCACCATGCTGCAAGCAGCAGCCCACCAAGGAAACCAGCGCATCTCCAAACCCTGAAAAGAGGCAGAGACAGGCAAAAATGCTGCAGTCAGCGCATGTCAGGCAAGCCTTCTGCTGCCACACTTGATCTTTCTGGTGCTTGCCTTGCTCCTGTCCATCTGTTGCTTCATCCTGCTGCACTCCTCCTGGTGGCTCTGCTCTGCATGCAGCCGTCGATGCTTGTCACTGCAGTAGAACAGTGCATTGCACCTGCTGCAGCCGAAGCGCCGTCCCACTGGCCTGCCGCACAGCTGGCAGGCCAACATGCTCCGTACAAACAAAAGTCGCAAAGGTGAGCCCATGAAAGCCAGTAAAAATCCAGTGTGACGTTTTCACACGTCGATACACACGAGGCAACGGAAATAGCACGGTTGGCACAGCTGCTCGCACGCACGCAATGAGCACCGCCTCAATACTTCTGTCACAGCTGCGGCAGAAGGCGGGAGCTCGGCTCGGCTTGGAGTTGCCTCAGAGCCTGTTGCGCCCATCAGTAGACTTCGCCCGATGGCTTCCTTACACCCATCCCATCATGCAGACAAGAGGCCGAGAGGTGGAAGAAAGGCAGCTGGAGCTGGAGATAGGGGTAAGGGTGCACAACTTTGTGGCAACGCATGGCCTGATACGTAGATCCCTCCATACCCTTGCTTGTGCTCACCTTCGCATCGTGTTTCTGTGTAACAGCCCGAGCCAGAAGCAGGGACACAGGAGGGGACAGGTGCCAGTGAGGTTGCCACGACAGCAGCAGCAGCAGCGGCGGTTGCACCACCTGCCAAGCAGCCTTGCCACTCGTTCCTGCAGCTGCGCATGCCACTGAGCCGCAGCGCACACCTGCAGGGTCTGTACATCCAGTCAGGCCCACACGGCCCCACCCACAATATCCCGCTATGGCTGGAGGATATGGATACCTTTGCGGCTGATGTCGGGGGGCGGCACTGCGACGTGCAAGCAGGGGACAAGCAGCAGGTGACGGCCTTCCTGGAGAGCCTGGTCTGGTTCCACAACGACTGCCTGGACAATGCCAGTCACAGCGTTGGCTTGGTTGACAGCGCAGGCGGCAGGGAAGGGCAAGCTTGCAACAGTGCTGCGAGTGCAGGCGGCACGTGGCCTGCAGGCGCTGCGCCTGGGCCCAGGGGTGGCGCAGGTGCCAAGGCGCTGCTGCAGCCCCATGACATGCGCCTGTCTGGGCAGGTGAGAGCTGGTCCAGCGACACCACTTGATTGCTGGGCAGCGGCCTGTACTTGAGTGATGCGCGTGCGATACGTCGGCAGTGCATAATTGAGGAAGACGGTGGCCGGGGAAAGTGGTGCTCCTCGCCAGCGACAGCGGCAGTGCACAGCTAAGGACGTGCGGTGTAGCAGACGGTTGCATCAAACGTGTGTCGGCGGCGTACCGCTGGTCACTGCTGCCTTCGGGTGCGCCTGCTGCCTGCTGCTTGGGCGCTGCAGGTGACGTGGGTGGGCAAGAGCAGCATGGAGGTCACGCTGGAGCTATGGGCACACCCCGCACCTCCGACACCCCACCCTTGCAACGAGGACGGACCAACAGTAGACGGCGCCGGTATCCGCACGCCTGCAACTGCCAATGGCAGTGGCAACGCCGCCACCGACGCCGCAGAGGATGCTGGGGGAACCCGTTCGTTAGCAGCAGGCGCGTTGTCGGAGCCCCATGCGGTGGCGGTCGCACGGTTCCTGATGGCGGCGCGCAGTCGGGACCTGACGACCGCGGCGCTGGTTCCGCCGCTGCAGGTGTCGGGGGAGCTGGACCGCGCCCGGTTCAACCAGGGCATCAGGGACAACCAGGCACGCCAGGACAGGTGCGTGAGAAGAGAGGATGTGCAGAGGACACAAGGAAGGGGCATCATGCCTTGCCAGGCTGCTAGCTTGGCGTATGCACACCTGCAAGAATGCCTAAGGGGCTGATGGCTAGCTGCAACGGACAGGCTGCAAGCCAGGCACAGCCATCTTCTTGATTGATTCGTCGCTTGCTGTGGTTTGTCCATGGTTGTGCATTCAGCTAGGCTTGTGTGTTACATTGTGCCGTGTCTGTACTCATGCACTCAGTCAGGTTGGCGTGTCACACCAGCCTGCGTGCAGCCCTCACACTTGTTGTTTGCAAGCGTTTCCTTGTCTCCATGCTGTGTGTGCGCACACTGCATTTCATCACGCCTTGCCTCGATGTGATTGTGACTTCAGGCGTGCTCAGGAGAAGGCCAAGCACCCACCAGACGCCTCTGAGCTGGCGCTGCTCACCCAGCTGATGGGAAGCCACCGCAGTTTGGTGCACCCGCTGCACCACCAGCAGCAGCAACAGCAGCGACAGCCAGGTACACCCATAGGAGTCGCCGCTCCTCCCAGTGACAACCACACTGGTGCTGCAGGCGCACTTTTAAGTGGAGAACCGTGTTCAAAAATTTGCCCAGCTGGCGCCAGCCCAACCCTGCCGTCAGTGCCTATGGCTTCTACCCGGCTGCACCATGTTGCGACAACAACGGACCAGGACGTCAACACCAGCGGCAGTACGTTTGGTGGCCACCTGCTGCGCCTGGGCTACGAGCACGCTCTGCGCGTGGCGGAGGCGCACAGCCGCGGCCGGCCCTGCCACCTGCTGAGCATGTCGGAGGTGGCTTTTCTGGCGCTGGTGCCCATAGGTGTTGAGCTGCATCTGGTGAGCAGGCGTCTGGACTGCAGGTGGTTGTTCAAACCCTGAAGCTGCCTTTGAGCCTTTGGGCCTTAGCTGTAGTCTCTAGGACCCAGCAGACTACAATCGCAGTTATGACAGTATTGTGCAGGTACATGATCAAGTTGCAGCTTAGGATGGCACCTTGCCGGCGGAACTGGCCTGGCCCTGGTAGCACATAACACCACAACAGGCTGCCAAAAGCAGGTCTACTCGTGCCGCAACCGTGCTCCTCTATCTGCACTGGCACCTCTGCACAGGATGGCCAGATTGTGTTCGTGGAGGGGGACATCCTGCGCGTGCGCATCACCGCCTACATGCTAGGCAAGCAGAGCCAGGCTGCACACAACGGCCACGCTCCCCATCACCCTCAGAAGACCGTGGCCCAGACTTTCTGGTGTGCCTTCCAGGCGTGCAGTGCCGGCGCAGCGATGGTTAGTGGTGATCGAGCCCATGGCATTGAGCTTGTGGCACCACACACAGCTGCAGAGGTCGACCTGTTCCTTCATGCCCTTAGACAGCACAAGCGGGACATGCAGTGATACAGGCAACACGTACTGCAATACAGCAGTCCGTAGCTGTGACACATTTATCATTCAGCAACAGCGTCACTCTTACTTGTTGCGCCACCCCGGTCATGTACTTGACCATGTCCCAGCATGCACAAGAGTGCCCCCCTGAGCACAAATTCTTTTGCTGCCACTGTTGTGTGATCCGACATCACACTCGCTGACATGTTCAACTACTAAGCTATGTTTTAGGGTGCAGCTGTGCCACAGCAGCACGCCTTGAGCAATCACATGACAATGTATCGCCGCACAGCCGCGCTGAAGCCAGTCGGAGCGCCCGCCGGCAGCAGCAGGTGACGGTTCAGGAACTCCAACACCGCCTTGTTCATGCTTGCCGTCTCCTCGTGCCCCACGCCCGGCTCAACAAGCACCGCAAACCGCCGCGCAACCGCCTCCTCCAGCTCACGTCGCTCCTCCGCGGCCGCCGCCAGTGCCTGCCGCCGCGCCTCGCGCGCTGCCTCACGCTCTGCCGCTT
>JAWZTI010000411.1:0-30367 GCA_039880955.1 Chlamydomonas urium
GACCTGGAGGAACAGACCTGGAGGAACAGACCTGGAGGAACAGACCTGGAGGAACAGACCTGGAGGAACAGCATGGGATCACCTGCACTTACGGAATGTGCCATGATTCATGATGCATGAATTGCCTTGCCTTAACTGCTAATCCAGGTCCCCAACGTGTCAAACAAAGGAACCATCTCCCTCCATCCCGCTCTTCCGCTCGCCGCCCTGCTCACCTGCTCCTCATACTGCTGACCTACTCATCACCCTGCCTCCACCCACCGCCCCCCAACCCCAGGTGCTGTACGAGGGCCAGGAGCACTGCAGCCGCATGGTGCCCCAGGAGCGGGGCATCGTGGACTGGGGAGGGGCGCAGGACGCGGGGGAGACCATGCTGCTGGCGGCGCTGCGGCCTGTGGGCGACGCCCCGCTGGAGCTCACGCTGTTTGGCGCCTGGGACGCAAAGTGAGGCAGGGCGCAGGCAGGACAGACTGCAGCAACGAGTGGTGTTGTTTACATTGGTCCCCCCTGATCCTGAGGTGTGCTGCATAGCACAGCTTTCCCTAGTGTTCTCCGTTGTTTGCCTGGCGGCACCTGGGGACACCACCTGCTGCAGATGTGCTGCGCTTGCTTGTTGCTGAGGTTATCTCTGATTGCATCGCCAAGCATGGCCCTGTCTGCTAGGTGCCCTTTTCCCTGTTCACTCAGAGGGCTGAGCGCCCTTATCCTCCTCCCAGCCAGCGCGCCACTTCCCTAGGCCACCTTTCAAGAAGTAAGAAAACCCTACGTTGCCTTGCCCACTGCCCTGCCCACTGCCCCGCCCACTGCCCTGCCCACTGCCCTGCCTACTGCCCTGTGTGTGTCCTGCACAGGAGCCGCGGGCGCGCGGTGTGCACGGCAGTGGTGCCTCTGTGCGACCTGCTGGCAGCCGCAGGCATCACCAGCACTGAACCCCGCAGTTGGGCGCAGTCCCAGCAGCCTCCTGCCACACAAGCGCAGGGCCAACAGCAGGGCCGCGCGGAGCCGAGGACATCAGGGACAGCTGGGCAGGAGCAGGGGCAGGGGCAGGGGCAGGCACAGGGGGTGGTGAACGCCTCGAGTGCAGCGCAGGGGCAGGGCCACGGGCAGGCGCAAGGGCAGGGTAAGGGGCAGGGGCAGGGGGCATGGGCTCAGCTGCGCAGCAAAGCTGCCAAGATGGCGAGTGACCTGTCGAAGGCCGCGGGAGGGGGCACGTTCCCGTACGACCCTATCAACTGGCCAAGAGGCAAGGTCACCATCAAGGTGCGAGCCTGTGGTGGTGGTGCATTGGCACCGCGTGATGGGATGGGGGCGGAGCGGACTCTGTGTGCGCACTTTTTAGGCGATGCACATGCAGCTGTCGGACACAGGTCGCCGCGCCCTCAGATGTGCATTCCAGCCAGACACCCATTAAGTGCATGCAGCCACTGTTGTGGAACTAGCGGCGAAGCGGCGTCCTCATCTTACATGGCGCTCACGCCCAAGGGCGTAGCTCTTCCTTTCTTTCTTTCTTTCTTTCCTTGTTTCTTTCTTTCTTTCTTTCCTTGTTTCTTTCTTTCTTTCTTTCCTTGTTATTTTCTTTCTTTCTTTCTTTCCTTGTTTCTTTCTTTCTTTCTTTCCTTGTTTCTTTCTTTCTGACTCGGCTGCTGTCGTGGTCGCAGGGAAAGATGGACGACGGCAGCGGCATCGAGGTGACGGTTGAGGTGACGCTGGTGGAGGCAGACGACCGCGCCAAGGCGTGGGGGCTGCCGCTGCTGCAGCCCCAGCAGGACACAGCCTGGGAACGGCAGTGTGCGTCGCTGCCTCTGCAGCCCATCACGTGGCTGCCCAGGGACGCCTCTGGCAAGGGGGCGGCGGCGCTACCGTCGTCATGCCGAGCGGCAGAAGCAGGATCAGCGGCGGCGGCAGCCGGAGCAGAGGTGGCAGCAGCGGCAGCAGCGGCGCCTGCGAGGGTGGCGTCGGAGCAGGAGCTGCCTGCTGTCGCTGTGGCCGCGGCGGCGCCCGTGCAGCTGAGCGCTGGCAGTGGCAGCAGCAGCGGAGCAGCTGGCAACAGTGGCTCCAGCGCGGCCGCGCTGCTCGGACCCAGTGCCTTTGCGGCCGCCGCTTCCGCCGCCGCGGCAGCCGCCGCAGTCGCTGCCGCGAGCGCCTCTACGCAGCGCACCAGCCTGTCTGCCAGCGCCTCCCACCTTGGTACCGCCTCTGGCCGTCTGTCGAGCACCCCGTCCTCCAACGCCGTTGAGCTGCAGCCCCTGGGACCCCAGACTACGGGCCTATCCAGGGCAGGGTCCTTGGTTTCGGAGCCGGCCAGCCCTCGCCCCGCCCCAGGCCAAACGCTGGCCCATGCAGGCAGCGGGTCACTATCCGGCACGCAGCACGGCAGCACGGCGGCGCCGCCGAAGCAGCACCCCGCTCCGGCGTGTGGCGGTCCGATGGTCGACGCGTCGATGCCGTCGATGTGCAATCCCACGCCCTCCACCGCCGTGCGCTTGCATCAGGGGGCGACAGCGCTGCATGTGCCGCATGCAGCGTCTGCGGCGGACCCGGGTGCGCCCGCCAAGCACGTCGGCCTGCTGCACTTCATCGTGCACAGCGTGTACCTGGATGTGGACAAGGCGCTCGACACCTTTGTCATGTTCAGGTGCGCGGGGACCTGACCCCTGGCCCCTGACCCTGACTGTGGATGGCCGCCTACCTGCCTGCTGCTGTTGGGGAAGAGGCTTGCCTGCCTGCCTGCCGTTAATGGGGTGGATCCCCGTATGCAGACTGGGGTAACGGCCCGCCTGCCTGACTGCTGCTGCTGGAGTAACGGCCCGCCTGCCTGACTGCTGCTGCTGGGGTAACGGCCCGCCTGCCTGACTGCTGCTGAGGCAGAGGCCCGCCTGTGTACTGCCTCTTGGAAAAAGCCCCGTTCGCATGCTGTCATATGGGAAGAGCCCCGTTCGCCCGCTGCCGCTTATGTAACAAACTCTTTGCCTGCTTAACACTGTCACTCTGTCAGTCTGCCACCCACTCTCCCACACTTGCTGCTGACCTGCTGATGCCACCATGTGAGCTCAGGTGTGGCAATGTGTGGGTGTGCAGCAACCCCGTGCCTTCGTCCCGCAACCCCTCTTGGGGCGTCCACTGCCAGCTGCCTGTCACGCACCCGGCCGACGTCCTCAGCCTCGCGGTGTACAAGCGAACGGATGCGGGCGTCAGCAAGGTGAGGCTGGCTCCACACACTGCACCTGTGCCCTCCCCCCGCCTCACAAAGTCATTCCCAAATGCATGACACCACCCTTCCCATCCGCAAATTCAGCCAAACACTATCATGTTCCTTGCCTGAAGCATGATAAGAATGCCAATCTGACTTGCCCTCGTGGGCGGTGATCATGCCTGATGCATATGACAAGGCTTGCACGCTGTGACGATGAGCCGCATGCAACACCACCTTGTGGTCCCCCTCTAAGCCTTCCTCGTGCACCGCCTCTCCAAAATGACCCTCCTTCGCAGACCGTGAATGTGCGCACCGTGATGGGCATGATGGGCATCAGCACTGAGACGCTGCTGGGGAAGCTGCGCATCCGCCTGGCCACCCTGGCCACAGGCAAGCTGCACACGGTGGACCTCCCGCTGCAGGTGGGCGTTTCATATCACAGCTTGGTAGTTGCGTAGCGCACTAGATGTCTTGCTGCAGGTAAGAGCGACGGTTCTGCTGAGCACAGAACAGTTGCTTAGCGTGGTGCATCATCCGCTGTAGGTTTGAGCGCTTGTTCCACTTGGATTGACAGTTGCATAGCATGGCAGACCCTGAAGTGCCTTTCTCATAACGTCTGGTCTCGACTTTGCTGCTTGAGACCCTCCGGCTTGGCTTGACTTCACTGTCCCTTGCTTGGCTGGGCTTGACTCTCCTTGACTGAACGCTCTTTGGCTCATGTCCGTGCTCCTTGGCTTGTCTTCAGGGTGAGCGGCTGCAGTCGCGTGCTGGGCCTGTGGTCGGGCGTGCGACCCTGTCCATCATGGTGGAGTACCCCAGCGCCGCGGCGGTGCTGCTGGCCTACATGAAGCCGCCGCTGCACCCGCCGGTGCTGCTGCTCAGCATGGGCTGCTCGGCAGGTGCGCAGCTGCGACACCATGTCATGCGCCAGTGTGTCGTGTGGCAGTATAGATGACAATACAAGTCCCGAGCGCGCGTAGATTGCTCGGCTGCGTGACAGTGTAGAGGTTGGCGCGCACCCGCTGAGCCCGCTTTCCAGGCCTTGTGTCGTGAGCCATGTGTGCCATGTGTCGTGTCGCAGTGCGCCTTTGTGGCAGTGTGTCGTGTGAGCCGTTTCAGCGCCAGGATACGAGCAAACGGTGCTGCATACATCCGCAAGCGTGCTGTGCCTCAGCTGCTGCTTGTAACTGCTCGCAGCACAGTCTGTCCCTGGCAATCCATCGCTTGTCTGACCCTGCTCTGCCACACCTGGCTGTATGTGCGCCTGTGACCCTCAGGCGATGATGTGCACAGCCCGTTCCTAGGAAATCCGGAGCTGGCAGTTGAGGAGGATGTCCTGTCTCGCAAGGCCCGCAGGGTGGTGCTGAGCTGGCTGGAGGGCACATGCACCCCAGGTGAGGAAGGTCTTAGCCTGCGGCCGGCGCTGTGAGTTGAACTGCAAAAGCAGCTGCAGTGGGAAAGGCAGAGCAAAGTTGGGTCTGCAAGGCAGTGCTTCTGGACACCATGACGTTTCATAAGGTAAGGAGCAAGGTGCTTGGTTGTAAAGCGTTGTGGCGGTTGCCGTTGGCGGCACTGGCCACAAGCAGTAGACGGAGCTGCCTTGCCTTGCACAGCGGAGTTGCAGAGACAGTTGTGCGTCGAGGCAGGCAGAGCGTGTGCCAAGGGCAGTGCCTGTGACGACGGGCCCGGTTTCAACAGGCAAGGAGTCCTTGGTGCCCCTCCCTCACCACTGAACAGGCATCCCGCACCGCGCCGCGCGCCGCCTGCTGGACGACGGCCGCCAGGACTTCACGCTGTCCCGCACACAGCAGAACTGGCGGCGCATTGCGAGCATCGTGCCCGGCACCGCGCCGCTGCGCCACTGGTGGAACGTTGTGCGCAGCTGGCAGCAGCCGTCGTTGTCGCTCGCCGTGGCGCTGTGTACGCTGCTGTGGGCCGCGTTCCCGCGCCAGGGCACCGTACTGGCACTCGTACTGGCGGCTGCGGCGATGGTGGGGTACAAGGCCATGGTGCTGTCTGCGACCAACCTGGGGACACCGCAGCCCATGGCGGAAGACCTGCCGGCCGAGCCGGACGGCGGCGGCTCGCCGCAACAGGCGGGGGCGGCGACGGGGGCAGGCGGGGAGGTGGGGGCGGAGGGCGGCGTGCACCAGTCGCCGAGCCAGCCGTCGCTGCTGTTGCGCTCGCTGCAGCAGCAGGGAGGCAGCGGCAGCACAGGCGCGGGCGCAGCTTCCTCCTCGGGTGGTCAGCCGGGCACCTCGGCAACCGCCACACAGGGGGGAGGTGGTACAGGCGGGGCACTGTCATCATTCTTTGGCGGCTCGTCCAGCGCCGCGTCTGCTGCGGTGCCGATGGACACCCTGGACAGCCTCAAGTCGCAGTACGAGGGCGTCGTCAGCTTCCTGGCACTGGTGAGGGCACCCCAAGGGCCGGGGGGGAGTCAGCAGGGGCTTGGAGGGAATTTTTGTGGCAGAGCGGTGTTCGATGCGGCATACCCACCCTGGCAGATGCTGCTGTAAGGGATGGGCTAGCTGCTTAACGCTGCTGCTGCTGCTACTGCTGCACCAGGCCCCTGGTGTCAGCACATGCAACCACCCGTCTGCATGTCCGCATCCGCCCTGCCTGCATGTGAACGTCTGGCGTGCCTGCTACCGTATCCCCAGGTACAAAATGTGCTGGATGACATCGCCATCTGCATCGAGCGCCTCGTCGCGCTGCTGACCTGGCAGGATGAGCTGGCATCGACGCTGCTGGTCGTGTCCCTGCTGGCCTCTGCGCTGGCTGTGTGGCTGGTGGGCGTGCCGGCGCTGATAGCGGCCATGGTGCTGATCGACATCCGCCCGCCCTTCATGCGAGACCCGCTGCCGACGGCTGGGGAGATCCTGTTCCGCTACCTGCCACACCGGGGGGACCGCATGATGTGAGGGCCTCTCGTGGCGCATCGGTTGCAGGGCAGCAGTGCAGCAAGAGCAGACGTTGCGCAAGTAAAACAGGCTTGGCTGTGCGGTGGTGATGGATGGAGGAAAGCTCGGTCATCACATTCTTGTGTGTTTGTGCTGTGTGTCAGAGGTTAAGGCCGTTTTGTCAGGCGGGTGCTGCAACGTCTGGTTGCACACTGTTGTGGTTTTCCGGCAGCGCGTTGAGCCATTTTGTGCTTTCAAGGTTGGACGCGTTGCTGACATCAGCCTGCCACTACGTTTTGCGTGCCTTCGTGACAGTTGAGGGCACACACTTGCAGTGCATCGCCCATGTATGTGCGAATTGGTGTCAAAGTATCCAGAGTTTTTTGTCGCCACTCACATGATGCAAGGGAAGGAATACACAAAGTGGCACTCTCCGCTTGCATTTGAATTTCTGGCAGGGGTTGCAGTGCTATCATGTTGTGTGTGTTCTGGAGCAGTTGCTGCACAGTGCGGTTGCCAAGCTTTGGTACAGGAGCTCCTGCACCACAGGCACTGGGTTGTAATACCACGCGGCATGCACCGCAAACGGGCCCTCCGGTCCTGGCAGCAGGTCATCACAGGGCACCTCTAAACAGAAGTCATAGGCTATGGAGCGGGGACTCAGCGCGTGATTCTTGAACACACGTGCCGCGTAAAAGATGTCTTCCTGCTCGGTAGGGCCGGAGCTATGGCCGTGCTGCTTGGCAATCTCCTTCATCACGCTGACTGTGCGCAGGGAGAAGCCGCCATTGCCCACCGCAGAGGGCACCTGCGCCACAATGGCGTTCCAACGTTCGTTCTGCTGGTGCCAGGGTGCACCAACATAGTCGTACTTGATGAATCGCTCAATGCCTGGGTTGATGATGAGCGAGTCAGTCTGGAACAGCAGCACCTGATGGGAAGGCGCAGCGCCGCAGAGTGACGCAGACGTCGGTCAGCAGACAGCGAGCACACATCCTACACCTGCCACCATAAGGTGCTGACCTGTTGTTCTTGAACACATGACAGGTGAACACTAGCCATGTGAGCTGCTGCTGTCTTGATTTCCCTACTGTCACAACCTCCCCGAGCAGTACACAGCCCCCAAGCAGCAGCAGGGCCCCCGCACCTTTGTTGCGTTGCCCACTGATGACCAAAGGCGCTCCGTCTTCATCATCTGGTTGTAGTTGCTGACGTCCAGCATGTGAGGCGGCAGCTCATGTAACTGCGTGTGGCGCAGCCCTGGGTGCGCCGCGATGATGCGCTGCACCAGCTGCTGGTTCACAGGCGTGTGGTACACGTGCAACGTCCACGGGTAGGGCGACTTACTCAGGATCGCCATCACGTTGTAGATGGTGTACTCCAGTGCATAGTGGTTGCGCGGCTCGATGATCATCGCCGCCATCGGGGACTCACGGGCGACGCTGATGTCGGTGCAGGCGCGCACCTGCTGGGCCGTCGCGCGGATGAAGTGGCGGTGTGGCCGCGTCAGCAGCGCGCGGTGCATGTAGAACAGGAACTGCTTCTGGAAGCTGGCGTAGGAGAAGGCGGACGCCTTGTCCACGGCGGCGGCGCGCATGCGCTGCGTCATGTCGCCATGCGCCTTGTGCACATGCAGGGTGTAGCGCATGAAGTCCTCAGCGTTAGCCGCCAGGAAGCCGTCTACGGCGTGGTCGATGATGTCTTCAGGCCCTCCCTGCAGGGCGATGGGGATGACGCCTGCAGACATGCACTCCACAATGGAGATGCCAAAGTGCTCGCGGCTGGCGGGATCCTCGCTGGGGTCCACCTCCAGGCCGGTCATGTGCCACTGCAGCGAAGCTGCGTGCAGCTGCGCCTCCACCTGCTCTGGTGAGGCTGACACGACAAAGTCAACGCGGTCTGCTATGGCTGGCAGGCTGGCCACCTGGTCCCGAAGCGTCTGGAGGTAGCTGTCATGGTTGAGGACCAGCTGGCCTATCAGGACCAGCCGGGTGCCGGCTGGAAGGTGCGGCGCCATTTGTGAAAACAGCTGGATGGCGTGGGGATGGCCCTTGCTCTGGCGGCCGTCGAAGAAGCGGCCCAGCATGACAATGTTCTGGCGTGGCGTTTCGGTTCTGTTCTGCAGGATGGCGCAGGGTGGATGCAGGATGTCCACCGAGGGCATGAGGGTGGCCTGCTGGTAGTAGTGGTCAATGGTCTGGGTGATGTAGGCGTTGAACCAGCGGAGCGTGAAGCGGGAGTTGACCAGCACGTGGTCATAGCTAGCAAGGGCTGCCAGCTCCTCTTGGTTCTTGGGAGGCAAGTCCAGGTCAAAGGGGAACTGGCACATAAAGAAGCCCACCAGGCCAATGTTGCGCTGCTGGGGGTACTTGTCATTGCCCAGGGCAAAGAAGACGCGTACACGCGGTGGATCGGGATGCCATATGCTGAGCGTGACCATGTCGGGATTCAGGTTGACGCGCAGAGCTGCTGCTGTGGCCAACAGCTGCTCCTTGGTGCGGCATCCGTTGCCGTCGTAGACGTAGACTGTGACGAAGTACCCTGCATCCTGCAGCGCCTGCACCGCTGATAGCAGGTACTTCTCGCCTCCTCCTGGCGTGATGTGGAAGGGCGTGAACGCAGCTGCTCTGTTGTCGCCCCATCCCGCCTGAAACCCGTCCCAGATGGAGTCGAATGGCTGAATATCATTGCAGTCCACCGAGCCGTCGGTAAACACCTCTGCTTGCTGCCACGGAAAGGCTTGGCGCAGGGAGAGTGCATAAAGAGCATACAAGCAGCATAGGGCCGCCAAAATCAGCCCCAGTAGCCCTCCAAGACGTTTTCGCATATTATCATGTGGACGTGGTCCGTGGCCGATCGCGGGTGTCCCAAACCTGTGGCGAGTTGTTGCAAGGGTTGCAAATTGTCCCCGAGGTGTGAGCTTTTCACACCTTTAAGAGGTCGGCTCACAACCACACCTGCTCACAATAGGTTGCATGTCATAGCATATTCCTTGCAGATCACCATGCATGTACGGGCAGTCTATGTATGGGCAGTACTGCTCGTTGTGGTTGCTGGACGGACAGCAACTGCAGCAGCGTCCTTCGAGCAGCTCTGCTCAGCACTGCCGGCGCATGCAGCAGTGTCAGGCCAAAGCCTGACAATGCTGTAGGAGGAGGCATGGCGACAAGTGCAGGCGCTGCTAGGCGCTTGTTGCCACCACGACATGGCGCTGCTGCGTGAGCAAGCACGCGTGGTTCGTGCGATAGCTGGCCGCGACTGTTTGGCAGAGCCCCTCCCACTGAGCACGGTTTCACTTTGTAACACAACCAAGCAAGCTGTACCTCATGTTCACCACCACCACCACCCTCCTCGAGCGTTTGACGGCATTGTGTCCGTCACGGAATGGGATCAGGTCTTTGATCCCTCCTAATGTGCTGCGCAAGTATGCGCATGTTCACACACACCAGCATGGCAACTTGACTGACCTGCTGCTGCTGCTGCAGCGGGATGATGTCAGCCACGTTGGGTCGGAACGGCGGCACAGGCTGCTTGCGCAACAGCAGCGGTGGCTGGCCAGCAACTTTCTCGACTGGCAGCTTGTGCATTATGTGAGGCAGCTGATTGCGTTGTCAAGTCACAGCCAGTCAAGTCTTGGGCTGACCAATTTTCCTCCGCTGCGTCACCAGCAAGCTCCAGGATGGGAGTTGCCCCTGAACGCCAGCGTCCCACTGGACGGTGGCGGAGTGGACCCCCCTTCACTATTTTCGTGATCGTGTTGTGACCAATTGCATCAACTGGTTGACATATAGCTGTACTTGCATAGCTGTTGCATAGCAGGCAACCCTGCAGCATTGTTGTATGACTCTGCCTTACTACGTGATCTTACCCGCTCTTAGCCTGCAACAGCGTAATCTTTTACAAACAATGCAAATGCAGTGTGCGCACGCTGGAGATTTTCACAAAAGGATTTGAGCATGAGCACCAGCAGCAGTGCAGTGTATGCAGCTTGAGGGCTAAATTACCGCAGAAGCAGCGCAAGCATGGGTTCAAAAAACGAGCGCAATGTGCTCTCGAGGTAACAGCGCGCTGGGTCCAAACCAGCAGCCAAAATTAGCAGTCCTCAGGCTAGGCGTTGATGCTTGTCACGGGCGCGAAGCAAGTGAAGTGAAGTGCAACAAGATTGTTGGTCATGAGTCGACGTATCACTGCGGGTCAACGGGCTTGTCCCCATCATCAACCCAGCAGTGGCGCCTGATGGATGCAACCTGCTTCAACAGGCGTCCAGAGTCAGCGTTTCTGGCAAGACCTCCTGACACCGAATGCCGTGGCGTGTCGGGGCTGGCCAGTGCCTGGGGCAACACCGCGGACTTGCAGCTGATCGAGGCTGTGCTGCCCACGCTCGGACTGTAGCCAGGGGATGTAATACTCCGCCTACTGCCGGTGCCACCACTGCCGCTGTTAACCAGGATGCTGGCGGCTGCCTTTTCACCACCATGCACAGTGCCATCGGGCGTTGATGGAAAAACCTTGGACCTGGATGGCGTCAGCATGCCCAGCATGTTCTTGAGGCTGGAGCTGGTGGTAGACGATATGCTGTTCCTGCCGTCATCTGAGCAGCCGCTTCGCACGTATGTCCTCGGGCTCAAGCTTGAGGTGCCACCGAATGACTGCAAGCTCCTGAGGTTGCGCCGAGGCGAGAAGCAGGGTGCCTCATCCGTTGTCAGCATCCTGCTGATGATCGACTGCGAGGCCCGCAGCGCCCGTGACGCGCCGATGCCTGGTCGTGATGCGGTGCTTGGCACAGCAGGAGGTGCTTGCTTGCCTCTGCCATCATCCAGGAGCTCTGATAAGCGCCGCAGGTCGATGCTTGCATCGTCGTCGTCCAGCAGGCCCAAGTGGTCAAACGTCATCAGTGCCCCTGACACTTGCTCCTCCTCTTCAGGCGGCACTGGGGCCCGACCATCATGCAGCAGCTCCGACAAGCTGGCAGCGCTCTCTTCCCGCTCTGTCTGCTGCGTGTCGTCAATGTGGGCTTTGCGAGCAAAGGGGCTGGATTCAGGCGCAGTTGAGCCACTCAGGATGCCATGGGTTCTAGCCAGCATTGCCGCTGCTGCCCCGGTGGGCGACTCGCACCACGGCTGTATCTCCCGATGCAGAGTTGTCAGGCTCCGCAACGCACGGGCACGAACTGCCCGTGTGCCATCCTCGCTCCTAGGCATCAATGCCATCAGTGACTGCTGTTGCTGGTCATGGTGCGGCACTTGATGCACCGTATCCAAGCGGCTGTGCTTGTAGGCTGCGATGCTGGTAGGGCTGGTATCCGGACTGCTGCTTGAAAGTGGTAGTTGTTGCAGCGTGGCATGCATCGGGCCTGGGCTGCACACTGGTTCGTCATCGCAGCAGTCAAACTCCTGCAGGTCATCCTCAGCGCGCAGCACCATTTCTGTACCCTCCATGCGCTTGATGCCACCGCGGCTGGTGAAGAGGTCGAAGGGATGCTCCCCTGTCACAGCATCCACTGCAGGCAGTGGCATGGACGCAGCGGACCTGAAGCCCCTGCGTCTGAAGTGGCTCTTGGCTGGTACAGCAGGGCTATGAGGTGCGGTTGGGAGGGCGGGAGTGATTGTGGTGCTTCTGCTGGGTTCAACGTGCAGGCCTTGGGGCCGGGTGGTGGTGGTGGGGGATGCCCCACTTGTGGAGGCATCACCCTGCAGCAGCTCAGCTGCCATGGCTCTGGCGGCAGCCGCTCGGTCTGTCCTCAAGCGTTGCGCGAGGTTGGGCGGTCGGCGGGCAGCAAACTGACAACACTGGCTCTTGAGCTTGGCAGCGCCGCTTCAGTCCTGGGCGCGGGCATCCAGGGAAGGCCGGCGGTGTTGTAAAAGCGCCTGTAAATGCTTTAGAGCCGATCCCCGTCTGTTGTTGGGGAGGAACCCACCTCAGAACAGCACGGGGAACTGCCTGTATTCGTGTTATGCTATACGACTGACCCACGAAGGTCCGCCGCACCTTGGAATCAGCGCAACTTGAATAAGCCTGCGATCCTGGCAGCGGCCTGGCGCGTGTTTGTGCGCTCTTCGCGTACGTCTTTTTGACGATGTGAATTAACCAGGTTAGTAGGAATGTTAGATGGTGACATGAGTGGGAGATGCTCTGCTTGCCATTCATGCCCGTGCTTTTGGTGCATGTATTACTGGCAACAGCCGCTGCATTGTTGACATTGTTGACATGTGCATCGGGGACAGGCGACTGGAAGGACGACTGGATCCGTGCCTGGGAAAGACATGCAGAGAATGGTGCAGCATGGTCGATATGCCAGCCCGGCCAACAGCGCTGTGCACTCCCCAAATACGTGGCGGCACGGCAGCGGAATACCACTGCGCAGCGCATCCCGCGTGTCATCTGGCAGACGTGGAGCAGCATGGATGTGGGTGCCAGGCAGCATGCAGCCATGACGGCCTGGATCCATGACAACCCTGAGTACGAGTACTACATGTTTGACGATCAGGACGCCATGGACTTCATGTGCTCATTTCATGCCACAGGCAGGTACATGCACACATGCACAACAAACAGCACTGAGCGATCAGCATGTGCAGGGTGCTCACTCCACATGCCTGCCTGCTCCAAAGGTGCAGCACTTGTCTATCAGCTGCTCGCACCTGGAGCGGCCAAAGCGGACCTGTGGCGTCTTGCCATTATGCAACGCTATGGTGGCGTGTACATGGATGTGGACACGCGGCCCCAGGCACCGCTGCGCAGCTTCATATGGCCGGACACGTCTATGGTGTCAGGCTGGGGTGCAGAGTCAGATTTCCACCAATGGGGTCTGATATATGCCCCAGGCCACCCCATCATTGAGACTGCATTGAGATCGACTGTGCAGCGAGTTCTGGATGTGTATCAGCAGCGCAAGGCTGCACCCACGCCCTGGCTCACAGGGCCGGGTGCATTGATGGACGGGGCTAGACAGGCAATGAACAACGATCCTGCTTGCAGGGAGTGGCTGGCGCAGCCACTGCTCGACAACCGAGTGGTAGCCAGGGTAAGTGACATGCATGCCGCATGAAGCACGCGGGGCCATGGCTGATGCGCAGCTCTCTTTCGACAACAGCACAAATGCTTTGACATGCATGCACAGGTATCATGCTCAAGCCTGGGTGTGCTGCAGATCTTCACATCAGACATGTTTGGCGGTCACGTGCTCTTCAAGAGTGAGGGCGTGGCGCAGGAGATGGTGCAGGGGTCAGCACGCAAGCCCTACCAGCAGCTGGACAACCACTGGAGCACGCTGTTTGATCCAGTTGCTGTGGAAGTGCACGGCACCAGCAGCATGCGTGTGGGGCAATGCAACGTCACAGATCAAGCGACAGTGCAGGCCTGGGCGCCGCTGCTGCGCTTCCTTGTGAAGCAAGCACAGCCAGTGCGAGATGATGCGCTCGTCTTTTGGCTTGATCTTGGTGTTGTCCTTGCCACGGCGCTGCTGATTTGCCTGCTCATCGCCAGATGGTGCCACAGAAGACGCAGGGACCCTCGCTCTGCATGAGACAAATGCTTCGAGACGTGTAAAATAAGGGCTTCAAAGTTCAGCCTCAACACTTGTATGTACATACTTGTTGCATAGCTTGTTCATGCCAGAACGGCAGATGGCAGTACATGTGCCGTTGCTACAACAGTGTTGTGTCCTGGAGGTCACCAAAGTAGAAGACCACAATGCAGTGAGCATGAATTGAATTGTGCGCGGAAAGTGGAGTGTTGGATTCATGTGACGCCTTGCTCCTCGCTGTCCTGTTGATGCGCTGTTGGGGTGTGCAATGCACCATGCGTCCCGTTGAATACCACATTTGCAAAGAACTGCTGCGAGAACTGGTTCAGCAAGTACTTGAGTTGCTGGTGCTCATACTCAAAGCCGAACTGCAAGATCAGGTCATCGGACATGAACATGCCCATGGTGATCGTGTGCACGGGTGCGTCGCCCCAGCGAAACTTGTAAAAGCCCCCAAGGTCAAGAAGGAATGCAAGCCAGGCCCGGATGTGAGGCTGCATCCACCAGTCCACACGGGTGATGAAGAAGTTGTTGTAGAAGATGGTGCCAGACCAGCCCTCGCTGCTGAGGCCACTCAAGTCTTGAGGCAAGCAAAAGTGCAGCAGCCACAATGGACGGATGTTCTCCGCTATGAGCCAGTAGCGCGCTGCCTCAGGGAGCGCTTGCAGCACCTCCGCCGCATCATAGGAGTCCGCTCTGTAGCCGTACTCTGCTCCATTGGCCTCCATCAGGGACACGAGGTTGTAGGGAATGGGGTGAGGGAAGACCGAGTCGTCATCCAGACGAATGACCCATTCGTAGCCCATGTGCTGCAGCGCTTCGAACAACTGCGAGGGAGGACGCAGCATGCAGGGCAACGAGTTGGCAAGAAGCTGGGAGGCTCATAAGGTTGAGCAAACAAGTAGGCTTTGCGCTGGTCATTGGGCTCCGCTTGTCGTTTGCCATCATGGCACCAAGTGAACACGGCACCCTTTCCAGAATGACATGGCGTGCATCAGTGCAACCCTGTAAGCACTCACGTGGATGCTGTACCAGCGGCACATGCTGCGGTACCCCGCGCCAAACTCGTCGCCCGTGACTGCCTCCCAAGGATGGATGGTGCGAGGTGCCATCCAGTGCTCTGTGGCGATGCAAAGTGCATGCGCATCCGGCATCACTGCCTTGACCGCTTGAAGGTCCAGGTTGGTCCACCCAGTGTGAAACAACAGCACATCGGCAGGATTGTTGACCAGGATGTTGGATATGGAGGTTGACAGCCGTTTCAAGGCGTCGTGGATGGGATAGCGTCCAGGGCATGCACGGTCAGGGAGAAGAGTTGTGACTGCAGCATTGTGCTTGCGCCTTGTGCGGTAGCAGTCAGCTGCTGCTTTGGTGTATGCTGTGCGCGTTGCGCCCTGCACATCGTCCCTCCAGAACCTTGGGTGCTTCTGACAGGTGTGGTGAGGTAGCTGCTTGGCCACCAGCGCGCCCACAGCATGCGCTGCATGCTGTTGGAGCACGATTGTGGCCATGATGACCGCAGCAGCAAACGCAAGCAGAATCCCAGGCATCCAATGGCGCCACCTCCTCTTGCTGCCAATGCTGCTGACGCTGCGCTCACGTTGCAGCAGGGGTATTGCTCTCATCGTGACCAGAGGCTAGGCCCAGCCCAGCTGTGCAACCACGTTAACTGAAGAGTTGCAGGTAACTTGGAGCCGTGCAGTGAATCGAGCATAAACAACGTGAGCTTGGAAAATGGTGTGGGCCATCGGCTGTGTTTTGCGCAATCGCGCCAACCTGCTTGGGAGTGCGGGAGCTAGCATGCGGGTGACAAACGATGCTTCGATTCAGCCATCTTAGAGGTTGGAAACTGGTGTTCCTGTCGCTGCTGTCCCTGACATGGGCAGGCAGTTCCTCTCAGGCAGGTGCTAGTGTGAGCAGTGCACAACCAATTTGTTTGACCCAAGTTCTCATTGCAAGGCACCCAATTCTCGCAGGGTGGGGAGCATCATCATGGCCACTCTCACGACCTGCACCTGATGAAGTGGGGATCAGCTTCTGCAGGACGCATGGCGCTGTGGTACTCATCACATCAGAACTGCCTATGGCAGGAAGAGCAGCCCAACATGTTCCTTCACAGTCCGGACACCAACAGCAATCGGTCTTCCTACAGCCGCCCGCCACGGTGTGTCCGCCTGCAGGTCCAGCGCATCCGCTGTTGCAGCCGACAATTGCATTTACTTGTCACCGCTTCCAAACTACACAGGGATGGCCCTTACCTCACCATCATCATCACAACCCACAACCGCGACTCGTCAGAGCAGCACTTCCGGCTGTCGCACTTCATCAAGAACATGGCAGCTCACTCACATAAGTATAACTTGAAGCACCAGGTGGAGCTGATTCTTGTTGATTATAACAGCGACCCTGAGCTGCCACCACTGTGGGAAGTGAACACGATTCGGTGGCCGCCTCAGCGTGAAGACATGCCACTGGTGCGAGTCATTACTGTGCCCAACCACGTTCACAAGGCAAGTGGGGGCGAGCAGTTGCGGTTGCACTGACGATGACAGTGCCTTGCTTTTGCAAAATGCAAGGCTCATGTGTGCACGACAAAAGTTGCCTGCCCAAATGTTTGCTGGCATCTTTTGACTCTGTGCCTGCAGGTCACCAACCTGCGCATCAAAGCTTTCAGTGATCCTCAGTTTTGGGAGTACCAGGCGAAGAACCTGGCGATGCGGAGGGCGTGCGGCGAGTATGTGCTGACCACAAATCCAGACGTGTGGCTGACAGATGGTTTCTGGCAGATGGTGGCGGCCAAGGGCTTCCGACCAGACATGTACTACCGCATGGGGCGGGTTGACACGAAGCCTTGGCTCAAAGAAGACTCTTTCACATGGTGAGTGGTCAAGGGTGTGCAGCAATACAGTTTGTTGGGCACCTGCAGCGGTGTGCATGAAAAGGCGCATGGGGCATGGGCTGGGTGTGCGTGTGCTGCACTTGATTGGGCAAGGGTTCTGCTGTGATGCTTTGCCTGACTGCGCTTTGCATGGCCTTCTATGTGTCGATTCAGGAGCCTAGAGCAGATTGAAAAGCGGCTGGTCAGATACACCGAGAGTGTGTGCGGGCCCAACGAGTTTGAGCGCGAGGACAGCAAGGGCTGGTGGATATTTGCCAGCATATTTCTGCGTAGTGCCCTGCGCAAGTGGCTAGCCAAGCTCACAGCTAACCCTGGCGGGACAATAGACAAGGGCAATACCGTTGTGCTAGGCTGCCCTGGTGACTTCACGCTCATGCACAAGGATGTCATCATGGCGGTGCGGGGGTATCCGGAGGTGGCGCTGCCCACGCGGCTGGATGACCTCATCCTCATCCAGGCTGTCAGGCTTGGGCTGCGCTGTGTAAGTTGACGGGGAGGGTTGCGGGAGGACTTGGTGCAGCGTGGCGCCATCTAGGTCTGCCACCACATAGCTGTCGCACGACAATGTCATGCCTCTGCCGGTTTGCTGCCTGTGCAGGGCATCCTTCCACCACCAGCGGTGCTCTTCCACATGGAGCACCCTAAGAACTACAATGCCAAGTCAAAGGAAGCGCGTGAACACATAGACGAAAAATCAGCTGCATTTTTTGGTGGTAGCGTGATGGAGGCCACCAAGACAGCCAGCACCTCAGATGGCATAATGTGGTATAATGACGATCTCTGGGGTATGAGGCGCTACGATCTGCCTGAACACTACGTGTAGATGTGCTTGGTTGCTACGTCTGGCCAGCGCGCCGACGCTCACGCACTTTTCACGTTTGCCTTGCAAATTGAGGCAGGTTGATGATGCAAAATTGTACATGGGGGCGGGGCTGGGAAAGCAACGACACAATCACTGAGCAAAGATAAAAGGAACAAGCCATGGCCTGCTTGACCACTACATCGGAGCCGTGCCAGTCAAACAGTCAGCCTGAATGCAAGCACCCCACACGCACATGTTGCAACCAGGAGGAAAGGCCAATAGTCAGACAGCAGTGCAGCCAGTGCCAGCAGGTCGCAGTCAGTCAACTTGGATCAACAACTGCTGATGAGTGTTCAACTAAACATGTCAAGTTTTGAAAGTCAACTAGTGGTGTGGATGGGTATCACTGCTGGCCGGACACCATGATGCATCTCACAACAGTTGTCTGCTGTGGCTAACTCACTGCAGCACAGCCTCACCCTGAGGCGCGGGCTGTGATACGACAGCCGCAACAATAACTGTGATGTCGTCCTGCTTTCCCCCTGACAGCTGGCCAAGCTGAAACTTGCCATTCTGGAACTTCCCTGTCGCCACCTTCTCCCACCAGGGCAGGTCATACCTGTGACATAACACAGCACAAAAGAGTTACGCTGTGCTTCAAAGTCTGATGCCCAAATTGCATTTCCAGCAGCCAGACACGCCTGTTGCTCACCCATTCTCCAGTGCCTCTCGTGTGTAGGGTGACTTGTATTGGGGGTCGCTCGCATTGGCCCTCGCTAGGGATGCAAGTCTGGTGGCTGACGCCTGTACGTCTGCCGCATCCCCAACAGCTGCAATCAGCTCATGGTCGTAGGCGTTGTCCCACAGACCATCACTGCCTGCACAGCATCAGCCAGACATCTTAAAACATAACTCAGAGCCTGTGCGATGAAACTATCAATTCGCGCTTCAGGCAGCGTCCCGCGCACCTGCTACGATGATGTCTCCGGGCTGCACATCTATGTTGTACATGTCAGCTTGCTCGGCTGTGTCAGTTATCTCAACAAAATCTGGGTAAGCCCCCAGCTGCAGTGGGCAATCAAAGTGGTGTTGCAGTGCCCGAGAACGTGCAATAACCTTGCCATCCCTGACCACTACAAAGCCACTGTCACCCTGCGACATTACATTAACAACAGCGGTCAGAATGCAGCCGTGATCAGGTATCATATCCAGCCTGAGTGATGCAGCAGCCCAAGCTGCACAGCGGATACTGACAAGGCCGCTCACTGGCGAGCTGCTTACCAAGTTTGCAGCAACAATCTTCCTGTTCTCCGCGTCAATCTGGACAATGCAAGCTGTTGAGGAGCCTGCACAACGCGTCTTTTTGTGCGCGACATCAATTGCGCCCTATGCAAACACATAGGCACAGGTGGGTGCAGGTTGCATGTGAATAAGCCGGTCAGTCAGCACGCTAGGGCACACTGAAGCGCTGCTCGCATTACATTTACCCCCACATACCCGCGGGTCAACAGTCTGTTGCGCCTCCAGGTGTGAGCATGCCACTCGCATCAGTGACCTGCTGTACTCTGCATGCATCGACAGGCAGGTGGCGGGATTGTGGGTGGAACAGGTGTTGAGGCAGCATGCACAGGGAACAAGCAGGTGCTGCACTTGCACCGGCGCGGCCCTGACCTGCAGGGTTGATGCCTTCCTCTTTCCAGCCACCAACGCCATCTGCCACTCCAAGAGCGCCGCCAAGCACATCCGAGATGAAATGCGCATCCTCACCCCCGTATGACACCTGCATGGGCCAGGTGCGCACGGTGGGCAGCGCGCATGGGTTGATGTAGTGGCAGCTTGGACAATAGTGGTGGGCTGCTGCTAGTGGACTAGTGGACGGCTCATGCCCATTCCACGCGTCGACGCCGCTTGCTGGATGCCGTTGGCTCGCTGCCAACGCTGTTGGCAACCTTGGCCGATGCTGAGGGTGGCCCCGCGCACACTGGTGCTGGCACCTCCCACCTTCTCTGGGTGCGGCAGGTAGCAGGCTGCACCGCGCAGGCGAAGCGTGGATGCAAGGGCTGCGCAGGGCTGTGTCACCGTTTGCACGGCGCTCGAGGGCAATGGCGATGCTGCGAGCAGACATAACGTTGAAGGGCCTTGAGCGGCGCACGAACCCTGCTGATGCACTGTGGCTTGCAGACTCCAAAGCAAGGCGCACCTGATGCCAAGCAACGCGGGGCACGCCGACCAGGTGCACCCCTGGCACCCAGCCCTCGCCGGCCGTTGAGCTGCTGCTGCATAGCACCTTTCGTTTGTTACCTGGGCGTGGAGAAACCTGCTCAAGGGGCACCTTGAAGCCCCACACCCAGGATGATGTGAAACTTTGGGACACATTCTTTGGGACTACCACTCCACGCAGCCTGCTGTAGAGGACGCCAGTGTGATATTTGATTGTAAAGCATCCCATTGCCGTCTATTTTGCGTTGTGTCAACAACTTCATTATCATGCTGGCATGGCCTGGGCGAGGTGGCAGGAAAGAACTTCACAAGCAAGCCTGAAGGGCCCGTGCAAAGTCTGCAGTGCAGACCACATGGCAGCCTCATGCTGAGCGCAGCCACAATCAACGCGTGACCAACATCACGTTGGACCACAAACAACAGAGGATGAAGGCACGCCAAATCGCGGTCAAGGTGAAGCACGCTACCAAGGGCGTCTGCAGTTTGGTGTTGCACAAACGCAGGTTAGCCTGAAATGGAATAAATAGAGTACTGAGCAAGGTGCTGAGTATAGGCTGCTACTTTCTGTCAAGCAAGGTGTCAAGCTGGCATACCAGGTGAAGGAGGCAAGCTGGTCCGCTGGTCCGCCACAAGGCCGCACCCCAGCTTTGCGTGAGCGGCTGTGCTCATCAGCTGGTACGGTACGCTTCAGGTTCATCAGCACCAAGGGGAGCAAACTGGCACTCCTTGCCTGCACGCTCCAGCTCGTCGATGTGGGGGAAGTATGAATTGAGCTCGCCCTCGCGCCGCACGTCAGCAGTGCAACAGTGGAAAGCACCACCAAACTGAGCGATGCTGCGCAGGGGCACAGGCACGGGCTCAAAGCCATGCTTGGCCAGCAGGTCGTGCATGCGTGTTTCCTGCGCCTCCACCGCGACGCGCTTCTCATCGATGGACAGCACGTTGCACGACAACCACTCGGAGCAGTGGCTGAGTGGGTGCAGCGGCAGGCCGTTGGAGGCTCCTGTGATGACCTTCCAGCCGTTTTCTTGCAGCAGGCGCATCACCCAAGGACGGGGCGGGCGCTTGGGGTTCAGCATGATGGTGTTGCTGTTAAGGGGGACGAAGTTGGTGTCAATGTGCATGGGTGCCAGGTCATCGGGGAAGTCAAGGAAGTGCACTCGGATGCCACGCTGGTTGAAGTGGCGGCGCATCCACTCGTAGCCCTTACGGTTGGTGGTGAAGCTGTTGAGCACGAACAGGTCCTTGCCAAAGCGCATGACGTCAGCAGCATCAAAGATGGGCTCCACCTCAGTGGTGACGTACACGCGGTTGTTGATCAGCTCTGCGCGCGCCCTAGAATCGTCGCCGTAGGCCATGTAGTCGTTGCGGTACAGTGCATCACTCATGGTGGGCTTGGGAGCAGCTGTCCACCGGAAGTCGGGGTCACGTTCGAAGTACTCGTTGAGCAGCTGTCGGTAGGCCCGGTACTCGAAGAAGCGGCCACGAATGCTCATCGTGGCCTCCACGATCTCGTTGCCCACCGTCAGCAGCACGTCGCGGGGCATGGAGCCGGTGTTGCCATTCGTGATCTCGAAGTCAGGCGTCTTGCAGGGCTGGCTCCAGTCCACCAACTCCGGCCTGCGCACGGTCACGCCATGGCGCTGCAACACGTCGCAGAAGTGCGCCAGCTCTGTCTCGCCCTCCTCGATGGCATCTGCACTGCGCCTGGTGCCAGCACTCTTGGCTAGAGCATGGCCCTGCTTCAGCTTGGCCTTGAAAGCCGGCTCGTTGTTCATCATGCAGCTCAGCTCGCATCGTCCAACGATCACCTCCTTCAGAGGCTGCCACTCAGTCCAGCTGCTGACAATGCCCCGTGCATTTGCCCGCGCAGCAGGTTGTGACGCTGCAGCTGGCGCAGGCGGGGCGATGGTGGCCAGCGTGCGCACAGCCAGGGCGCGTCGAGGCCGCAAGGAGGATGGCGCGCTATAGCGCATGCTGGACGATGTCGCTGCCATGGATGTTGTGCTGGCCCGCGCAATAAGCGGCGACAGGTGCTGCGCAGGCAGCCGGGCTGCACTTGGCGCTAAGGCGACGGAGGAGGTGGCTTTGCGCAAGCAAATCTTCTGCACAGCGGTCTGTCGGACTGGGACTCAAAGTAAAGTGTGGGACTCAGAGAATCACACCCCGAAACACAGCTTTCGATTGACTTTACCCTACCTTGCGCCAATCACACAGCACAGCTCGGGCAGGTGCTCAGTGCAGAAGCTGCGCATTCCGCTTCCAGGCGCATAGGGCGGGCCGCCCGACGCCGTGATCCGCTCAGCAGTCCTGCTCAGCACAGCGCAGAGCTGCTATGCCGCTGAGGGGCTCTCTGCAGCGCAGTCCAGCCGCGGCCGGCAGGCCTCTGTTCTGCCGCAGAACCTGCACAGGTATGTTCATGCCCTCCCCTACAGCGCTGCTACATATACCAATACTCGCTCCCGTTTGCTTGCTGTTGCAGCTCGTGCGCTGGTCGGGCATGCATGGAGCCCCGCAGCGGCGGAGCGCGGTGCCTTACTTGGGGCGCAGACCCTGCACCAGCAGCACGCGCACCAGCCCCACCCCCACCAGCAGCATGGCCACCACTCACCTGAGTGGGAGGCACCTGGCATCAAGCGTGATGCCCGCTCCATCGCGCGCTGTCACGATGTTCATGACCCACAGCCGAGCAACACCCGATCCCAAGCTCTCGAGGTTCTGGACGACGCAGTGTACACGTTGCAGGTAGCCGCACGCAAGCAGATAGGCAGGACGGGCCCGTGGCGAACTCTGGATGACAGGCCAGCGCCAGCGTCTGCTCTTTTCTCGCAATATACATTGGACAGCAGGCAGCCGCTTCGGCATCGCATCGCAGTGGGCATTGTCCTGCCTGCTGCAGTGCCGTGGTTTGTCTGACTTGAGAGCCCTGCTTGCATGTGTGCTGCTAGGAGCGTGAGGATGCAATCCGAGCTGTCCTGGGTGCCTACACCAGAAAGCTGAGGCACAGGGCCAGTCACCACCTGGGCTATCCGCTCAACCAGGACCTGGATTATGAACCGCTGCAGCAGCTGATGCAGTTCTCGATCAACAACCTTGGCGACCCCTTTATCGAGAGCAACTATGGCGTGCACTCCCGTGAATTCGAGGTAAGGGATGCGCAGCGACAGGATGGCAGCAAGCTGTGCTTGCCAAACTGCAGCCGCAGCTTTTGGGCGGGCCGCTGCCACACTGAAATGCAAGCAGCAGCACTGCCTTCCCGGGCAGCAAGCATGTGGCAGCATGCAGTTGCAGTGCTGGGTGACGAGC
The DNA here is from genome assembly GCA_039880955.1 of Chlamydomonas urium. Lineage (NCBI taxonomy): Eukaryota > Viridiplantae > Chlorophyta > Chlorophyceae > Chlamydomonadales > Chlamydomonadaceae > Chlamydomonas > Chlamydomonas urium. Next base: position 22,849 of record JAWZTI010000411.1, read on the forward strand.
ACCTGCACATGCTGCCTTCTGTTGGGCGCAAGCTGCAAATGTAGGCTACAATGTCGAGGATACAACAGAACTGGAAAGCTGCAAGTGCACTCATGAGTGTGCGCCTCAGACTTTCATCACACGCTGCCAATCGCAATGCGCTTGTGCCTTACCTGACCTATAATTTCCATGCCTACAACTGCAGGTTGGCGTGCTCAACTGGTTTGCCAAGCTGTGGGAGATTGAGGAGCAGGATTACTGGGGCTACATCACCACCTGCGGCACTGAGGGCAACCTGCATGGCATTTATGTTGGGCGCGAGAACCTGCCCGACGGTGTCCTGTACGCATCAGAAGACAGCCACTACTCCGTGTTCAAAGCTGCCAGGATGTACCGCATGGACACTGTAAAGGTAAGCTGTTGATTGGTTGCCGATATGCTGCTTTGCACGGCTTGGGCGCTGCATGCCTTGCTACCCTGAGCAAGGCTCCGCTTACTTTGCTAGTTGTCCCCGCGCCCGCGTCACTGCTGCAGGTCAAGTCTCAAGACACAGGCGTGATTGAATATGATGACCTTGCTTCTCACTTGATAGAAAACAAGCATCGCCCTGCCATTTTGAACCTGAACATTGGCACCACAGTCAAGGGTGCTGTCGACGACCTAGACAAGGTGCGAAGGTGCTTGGGCTCGCCAACCTCCATGCATTTGCGCAAACCTAGATGTCTTCATTAGCCCTGGGACATGATGTGATGGAAGGTCACACGCACAAATGGGCTGCTCTGTCCTGCAGGTGCTGGCTATTCTTGAGGAGACCGGCTACACCGAGGACCGTTTCTACATCCACTGCGACGGTGCGCTTTTTGGCATCATGATGTCATTTGTGAAGGACGCGTCAGCGCTGACATTCAAGAAGCCCATTGGCTCAATTTCAGTGTCAGGCCACAAGTTCATCGGCACCCCAACGCCTTGCGGCATCGTGATGACGCGATTGAGACATGCCATGGCGCTGTCCAATGATGTTGAGTACCTGAACAGCCGCGATGCTACCATCATGGGGTCACGGAACGGCCAGGCTCCAATTCAGCTGTGGTACACGCTCACTCGCAAGGGCTATGATGGGCTGCGGCGGGATGTGGAAAAGTGCATGAGCCACGCCAGAGCACTGCGGGACATGCTGCAGGCTGCTGGCTTCCGTGCCATGCTCAATGACTTGTCCAACACTGTGGTGTTTGAGCGCCCCAAGGATGAGGCTTTCGTGCGCAAGTGGCAGCTGGCATGCGAGGGGGACATCGCACATGCCATTGTTATGCCAAACCATGACATCTCCAAGCTGCGTGAATTCGTTGAGGATTACGTGAGTGCCGCATGGGATCCAGCTGTTGCTATGACTGCTGACCAGCACTGCAATTTGATGACGCTCACTGACCACAACGCATGGCGTGCCTTGCTTCCCCCAGGTGCGGAGTGCAGCCCAGCTTACCCTGGCAAACGTGGTGCCAGTGTTTGCAGATGCGCTGGTTCCTCCACAGAACTACCTTCAGCTAGAGGAGCTGATTAGCAGTGCCATATCAAAGCCATCTTCAGTTCTGGAGCGGTAGCGCCCTCATGTCACCTGCAAGCTTGTATCTGCCCTCTGGTTGTTTGTGACTCCCTGCCTGCGTCGGACCCGATCATTCCTTTACTCTTGTCACCTTGCCTTGCAAGTCCCTGCCTGCACCGATTCTTCATTTGTCCAAGTGAGCCTGCGCTGCTGGGTGCATCCCTCTTTTGCAGGTGAAACTGTAGTCGAAGGCGTTTTACACGAGCTTTTAACATAGTACCATATATCACGTTTGTGTGCATATGTGACATGTGCACACACACTTTGAGCGAGCACGTAAGAAGGAACAGGGGAATGCAACACGTGTAACATTTCAGAATTTGGGACAGAATGTTCAAGTTGACCAAGTTGTTCAGATTCGATCGAGCATGCTGTGTGTGTGGTCGATCCGCTGTCAGGTGGTGATGCAAATGGGAGGAACAATGTGCCAGTGCTGCCTTGTCTCGCCACTTGTGATTACCCCTGCTTGCTCTGTTCCCAGACTGTTGAGCACTGGCAGGGAATGTGACATGAGTGACCAGTCCTAATGAACAATCTACACAGCACCACTCACAACACCTGGGGAATTGAGCCTTGTGTGACTTGCTGCAAGCGACCCTAAAGCTGAAGCAGAAGTGAGCGATACGCTAGCTTCACGTGCAGGATGCTGTGTGGTGGAGCTGAGCGCTGGAGTGAAGAGCATTGATAATGAAACTTGGGTTTTATGAGCGTGAGTGGTGAATCTGTGGTGCACAGTGGGCCGATGTGGCGAGTGGGAGCAATGGAAAGGGCGGGAAGGGGGGCGCGGCTGGCATGAAGCTCAGCTAGCTTACACAATGAGCGTGTCTGGCAAATGGCGGAAGCTGACTGCTGGGAGGGCGGTATTCAGCACTGCAAATATCCTGGTGTGACCAAATGCGATTCAGGTAAGTTGTCTGGATGAGCAAGGCCAGGCAGATGGGTGCTGTGCATAGCAGTGTATCTAGCATTTGACCATGAAGGGTAGGTGTGAGTGCAGAAAGTGTGTGCGCAGCTGGCTGGCCACCACAACGTCGAGGAATATGGAGTTGAGTGAGGGGCTGATTGTGGCGTTGAAGGTGCAGGCAAACAGTTTACATGTGCAGCACCAAGAACGTCCGCCTGTGTAGGACAAGCCAGCCTCCAAAGCGGGAACATCTGTGATCACCCCTGCAGGTGCGGCACAGCACATGCTCAGTCAGCTGCTGACAAAGTGCGCCTGGATGCATATTCTGCATGTGCTGAGCACCTCTCGGCAGCATCCACGCTGGCTCAGGCCACTTTGCGTTCGTACGTCCCTTATACCAAGAACTGCAAGAGCGGCGTGCTGCATGAAAAGGACAGGGTCGCAAGCAAGCTGCACACATAGCACCTTGGTGTGGGCCTGAGGCAAGATTTGTGCACTCAACAGCTGGCGTATAATTGCGCGGTAATCACCGCGACGTGGCCGTGGCCATGGCGTCTGCCCGGGACCGAATCGCAGACTACCTGTACCAGCGCCGTGTGGCTTTGGGCACCTGCGTGGCCTGCCTTGTGGCCTGGCCAATAACTGTGCCCATCTTGATGGGAGCGAGTTTCTTTGTTGGGCCAGCTGTTGTCATCGGCCTGGTGAGCAGAATGCGCACGGCGGCGCTGTGCTGCGCTCGCGCCATTGTTGGTGCGCGGTTGTGTGGGCCTACCGGCCTGTCTGGCCCTGACTTGCCATGCCTGTTGCATACCAGGTGCTGGCGCGACTTGCACCGCACCGTGCAGCAGCAAATCCCGCAGGTAAAAGCACAGCAGCTGTTTGCATATGAAGCCGGTGGATCTGATCGGGCCTCTTGCTGCACTGAGGGGCCAACGCCATGGGCCTGACGTGGTCACCTGCTCTTGCTGCATGCGACAGGCAGCAACGCTTCTGAGAAGCGTGAGCCGGCGCCTGCAGCCGAGCCCAGCGCAGGTAGCACTCCTGTTGCACCAGCTTCAGCAGCCGCCGCGCCAAGCGCAGCAAGCCGTTCAGCGCCCGCGCCCGCATCACCTGCTCCGGCTGCGACACATCCAGCTGCTCCAGTTGCCGCTGCAGCAACAGCAGCAGCACCAGCAGCTACAGTAGAAGCAGTGGCCACCAGAGCCATGCATGGTGTTGTTGATGTAGCAGCACCATTGCAGTCCACATCGGTAGCCATGGTGCCATTCCAGCGTCCTGAGGTGGCACAACTGCTGGATCAGCTGTTTCAGAAGCGCATCGCGTGCATTGACGGTGCTATGGGCACGATGATTCAGCGCTACAAGCTGGAAGAGGACGACTTTCGTGGCAGCTTCTACAAGCAGCATGGCCACGAGCTCAAGGGTAATAACGATGTGCTGGTGCTGACGCGCCCTGATGTGATTGAGGCCATTCACATGGCCTACTTGGAGGCTGGCGCAGACATCATTGAGACGAACACCTTCAACGGCACCTGGATCAGCCAGGCAGATTACGAGCTGCAGGCTGACGATGAGGTTGAGCGAATCAACAAAGCCGCTGCTAGGTTGGCTAAGGACTGCACTGTCAAGTACATGCAGCAGCACCCTGGCAGCCTCAAGTTTGTGGCAGGCGTTGTTGGCCCGACCAACAAGACCCTCAGTGTGTCACCGTCTGTTGAGAACCCTGCATTTCGCGGCATCACGTACGATGAGGTGGTGGATGCCTACTACAAGCAGATGGCAGCCCTGCTTGACGGCGGCGTGGACCTGTTCCTAGTGGAGACAATCTTTGACACCCTCAACGCTAAGGCTGCTATCTTTGCGCTGGAGAAGCTCTTTGCAGACAGGTGCGCTGAGTAGCATTACAGCTGAGACGCGCTGCTTTCGGAAAAGCACTAGCAGCCACGTTCTCCTTCGACAAAGTTTGCTCATGTTGTAGTGCTGCATCCCGCTGCACCCTTGCTTACCTGCAGGGGCGTGCGCATCCCTGTGATGATCAGCGGCACCATCGTGGACAATAGCGGCCGCACGCTGAGCGGTCAAACCAACGAGGCGTTCTGGAACAGCGTTAGCCATGCCAAGCCCTTTGCTGTGGGTCTGAACTGCGCCCTGGGTGCCACGGACATGAAGAAGTACATCGCCAACCTGAGTCAGTGCGCGGACTGCTACGTGTTCTGCTACCCCAATGCTGGCCTGCCCAATGCGATGGGTGGCTACGACCAGAAGGGCGTTGAGATGGCTGAGGAGATTCGCCCCTTCTGCGAGGAGAAGCTGGTGAACGCCATTGGTGGCTGCTGCGGCAGCACCCCTGAGCACATTGCTGCCATTGTGTCCATGGCTTCTAAGTACCCTCCCCGCCAGAAGCACAGCGTGGAGCCTCTGATGCGCCTGAGCGGCCTGGAGCCACTCAACTACAAGCAAGATGCAGCGGCCCCTCGCGCCAGCTTCCTTATGGTTGGCGAGCGCTGCAACGTAGCAGGGATGCAGCTGTTCAAGAGGGCTGTGGTGGATGGCGACTGGGACAAGGCAGTATCCATTGCAGCTGCACAGGTGAGTAGTGAGGCAGCGCTTGGGGTGCATGGTATGCTTGCGCTTTGTGCTGTTGCTTGCAACGGTGTCCTTGTGCGCTGATATGATACGCTGCGGTGATGGCCTGTAGGTGCAGGCCGGTGCGCACATCTTGGACATCAACATGGACGACGGCTTGATTGACGGAGTGCCTGCCATGGTCAAGTTCGTCAACCTGCTGGTGTCAGACCCTGAGATCAGCCGCGTGCCTTTCATGATTGACAGCAGCAAGTTTCCCATTGTGGAGGCTGGTCTGAAGTGCAGCCAGGGCAAGTGCATTGCCAACAGCATCAGCCTGAAGGAGGGCGAGGAGGCGTTCAGGAAGCAGGCCTCGGTGTTGCAGAAGCATGGCGCTGCAGTGGTTGTGATGGCCTTTGACGAGCAGGGTCAGGCTGCTGGGTTTGAAGACAAGGTGAGGAATTGGAGGAGTGGAATGGGATGGGCTCCAAGTTGCAACTGTTGCTGGATCATGCCAGGATTCTTGCTCAGTTGCTGATCCAGCCTTGGCTTACTTGCTGCGGTTTCTCAACTGTAGGTGCGCATCTGCTGTCGCGCGTACAAGATTCTGGTGGACGAAGTGGGCTTCAACCCTCAGGACATCATCTTCGACCCCAACATCCTCACCATCGGCACCGGTATGGCTGAGCACAACAACTACGCTGTTGACTTCTTCCAGGCCACGAGTGAGATTAAGCGCTTGTGCCCTGGTTGCAAGATCAGCGGTGGCGTGTCCAACATTGCCTTCAGCTTCCGCGGCAATGAGCCTGTTCGCCGTGCCTTCCACAGCGCCTTCCTGCACCATGCGTGCAAGGCTGGCATGGACATGGGTATTGTGAATGCCCAACAGGTTGCTGAGGACGTCTACGAGAGGATTGACAAGGAGCTGCTGAAGTATGTGGAGGATGTGCTGCTCAACAGGTAAGCTGCTAATTCTCTAACCAGCCTTGTGTTGGTGATTTGCAGCTACATGCTGCTCCAAAAGCTGTCAGCAAGAGCTCTGCAAGAACTAGAATTGGAGCCACTGCTGCAAGACTGACCAGTGTTTAACTGCTGTTCACAGGCGTCCTGATGCAACTGAGCGCATGCTGGAGTTTGCAGCCACCCTGGATCCCAAGAGCAAGCCCACTGCCGTGGTCAGGCTATCCACTGGCGCGCCTGCTGGCCCTGCCTTCACACCGCGCCTCAACCCAGTGGCTGCTGGTGTGGACACCCTGGCCCCAGAAACCGATCTGCCTCCTGTGCCAACGTACGCGCCCTACACGGAGGCTCTGGCCAAGAGCCCTGTGTTTGATCAGCTTGAGGAGCTGTTCCAGAAGCGCATTGCGTACATTGATGGCGCCATGGGTACCATGATCCAGCGCTACAAGCTGCAGGAGGAGGACTTCCGTGGTGATCGCTACAAGAGCCACAGCCATGAGCTCAAGGGCAACAACGACGTGCTGGTGCTGACCCGTCCTGACGTGATCGAGGCCATCCACGTTGCCTACCTGGAGGGCGGCGCCGACATCATTGAGACCAACACTTTCAATGGCACCAGCATCAGCCAGGCAGACTATGAGCTGCAGGCCAAGGTGTGTAGGGTGTAGGGGGTCATGGTCGGCGGTGCAGCATTGGATGTTGACCTGCAGCTGCTTCAGATGCCAACAGCTTTGTCTGGAACTAGAGCTGCGCTGGTGCTTATGTGTGCATCCTGCCCTCTCCTTCACAGGAGGAGGTGTACGCCATCAACACTTCTGCGGCCAAACTGGCCAAGGCTAGTGTTGCCAAGTTCCTGGCTGCGCACCCTGAGTCTGGTCCTCGCTTTGTGGCTGGTGCTATTGGCCCCACCAACAAGACCCTGAGTGTGTCTCCGTCTGTGGAAAACCCTGCTCTGCGTGGCATCACGTATGACGAGGTGGTGGATGCTTACTATGAGCAGGCTGTGGGTCTGTACGATGGCGGTGTGGATCTGTTCCTGGTGGAGACGATCTTTGACACCCTCAACGCCAAGGCTGCCATCTTTGCGCTGGAGAAGTTCTTCCTGGACAAGTAAGTATGCCTGGCCGCTGCTATGGGTTGCTGACAGCTGTGTTGCTTATAGACAGTGTGGTCGCATGTTTGACAGCTGCAATGACTGGCGAGCAGTTTGAGTTACAGTCTTCAGCTTGTTTTGTTGAGGTTTATGCGATGCTTGTGTGGCCCTGACAACCTCTGATCCATTATTGTTGCTATGCTTGACAGGGGCGTGCGCATCCCTGTGATGATCAGCGGCACCATCGTGGACAACAGCGGCCGCACGCTGAGCGGTCAAACCAACGAGGCGTTCTGGAACAGCGTCAGCCATGCCAAGCCCTTTGCTGTGGGTCTGAACTGCGCCCTGGGTGCCACGGACATGAAGAAGTACATCGCCAACCTGAGTCAGTGCGCGGACTGCTACGTGTTCTGCTACCC